>CM066193.1:51629589-51883748 GCA_033675215.1 Rhodiola kirilowii
GAGATGTTCTTTTCCCCCTTTTTTTGATATAATATACAAGAGATGTTCAGAAGCCATAGCAGTCGTTATTTAGTCGGTAACCTAGTTCGACATTGTTACATCATTAAACCCAGTAATATATCTGATTATGTAAAATGGCGATTAATTTGCGACCTTTATTAACCCCAAATACAGAATATTATTTATTTAAATTAAGGGTAAATTACACAAAAAAAATTATTTGAATAATCGCTTCATTTTAAATATCAAAATTTTCTAATTTTCAATTTAGTTTCTTTTCCACCAATTTACACAAATTTAAATTTTGTTTTATATCACCAACCGCAATAAATTGAAATTCGATAAAATAAGTGAGCCGAATAAAAGGTTATAATTCATTTATAAGTAACGAGTTGAGATCACATGAGTAGTAACAAATTTGGTAAGAAATGAGAAATAAGCATAACTAATCAATTTTTTATCTAACAACCTTTTATTTTTCGGTTTTTTTACTTTTAATATATATATTATATGTTCGTAAGGGCATTATTGTAAATTTGTATCCATATAATTACCGGTGTTACGAATTTTGTTATTCAAGTCTACGGATTTTGATTCTTTAAGTTTTATTTACATTACAAATTTTGTTCTTTAAGTCTACGAATTTTAATTTTTTAAATTTAATTTATATTACGAATTTTGTTCTTTTAGCTATGAATTTTGATTATTTCTCATTTATCAACAAATTTATTATTTCTAACTCTGTGTCCGAAGTTGCAAATTCAATCAATTCAATTTTTTTGTTTTTGATGGACAATCAATTCAAATTTCGATCCTTCATGTTGTGTGCATTGTACCTCCAATTTATCAAAAAAAAAAAATGCGGCACGTGCCAGTTTCGGTAGCATCGCATGCGCACGTGTCTTTCACTCTTTGCACCCCTAGGCACGTCATAAACAATTAGAGAGAGAGACACGCGTTACTATCGGAAGCCAAAATTGTTTGGGCGGGCCGAACTCGTACTTGGCCTGCCAAATGTTCCGAAATTGTATACTCGCTTATGTTATTATTTTAGTGTTTCTTTAAAGAAGAAAAGGAATTGAAACAAAATGAGAATTACGTGTAGTTTACATGTTAGTAAAGTAATATATATATTTATTAACAAGATGAAAATGAAAATACACTCGCTTATGCAGTGTATCATGTATATCATTGTGGCTCACGCTCATATATACAATTGTTGCCCAAACATGTGCATCCATTGAGGAGTCTGTAGTTCGTGTACAAGAAATTGCTGGATGCTACTCATCAAATAAATCCATATGCTATTGTGCTATGTCATGGAGGTATGTACCTTTGACTTCGACTACCTCTTCAATACACTATGATTATCATTTTTCTAGTATCAATCTTTCAATGAGCACTAGGATTCTTTCAGTGGATCTCTTTTGCCTGTACGTACATATTCACACATCACGCATCCTTTGTGATTGTAAACTTTATATCACATTAGATGAAAAAGGAAGACGGTTCATATTGATCTGTTTTTGCAAGGATTAAAGGAATGTATAATGATGACTTGAACAATCCAAAACAGACCACCTAGAATTCACATTGAACATCTATTGTTGCGCATGAAACCAAATTTTCTACTAGGAATTGAGCTGTGGATAATAAAAACTTCTAAGGGTGTACGTAATTAGCTAGCTAATTCTTCATGTGCCAACATCTCTCTGTCGGAACCATGCTAATATTATCAATGCATAGAAATGACTAGCACCGTACAGCAGTACAAATCGATTTCCCTTGCTCCACGTCCCGCTGTTCAATTTCTTTCACCAACTTCAAAATACCAAAAAGGGAATTATTGTTATCAACTATCCCTCTTTTGTAAAAGTTAATCAATATTTTGAATTTTCTGTATTTTCAATTCATATTGTAATGGTTTTTGTTTTGTTTTGCATATTGTAATGGATTTTGAGAGACTTTGCAAGTCATTTTTATATAAATTCTACTCTTACAAAACTTTTATGCTCACCTGTGAATTTGAATAGGGATGCACATCCAGTCTGACCCGGAACGGATCGGAATTTTACGGTCCGGACAGGTGGATCGATTTTTTTTTTTTGAAAAAGTGAACCGGGAATCGGACCGAGGAATATACGATCCGGGTCGGATCAATAGACCGGAATTTTTTCCTAAAGTGGACCGAGGACAGGACAATAATTTTACAATATAATACGATTCGGATCGTAAAACCGGATCGGAAATTTCCAAAAATCTGGACCGTGGACTGGACCGTATCGAATTTTCATGGTACATTTTTAGACTGACCCATAAAATTTCGGTTCGATCCAGATTTACGGTTCGGTCCAAATTTGTACATTCCTAAATTTGATAACGTAAATTTTTTTTTTGATGGGATTAGTGGGTTAAAGTTAGCATCTGCTCATTTTGAGCTGGTGAGGACTTGAATCCTGGATCTCGTGGACACGCAGGAGGAGCGCTCACCATTGAGCCACCCGCTTTGCCTAAATTTGATAACGTAATTAGTTTCACGAAAACTCAGTATTTTCCATTAATAATTCAAGTAAATGCTTCAAATGTTAAATAAATCATCTGAACAACTTCTATAATTTTGCTGATTGAAGGTGATTTTGTACTATTTAATTTATATTTCGACTTTTAAAATCCATTTAAATGTGAATAATATTAACACCTTGTCCGATTAGAGAAAAAACAAATGTGTGATAAACCCTATCCAAATTCGAGTCCACTAAGAATTCAGAAAACCACAAGACCAGACTCACAACGTTGTTGCTGATCGACCGTTCGGAGAAGACGACGATGATGCATGTTTCATCCTGCAATGCTTCTATGCAACTGCCTTCTCCACATAGAACAACCATCCGTTTACCGAAACAGCGCTTCAGTCGCCGACAGCTCTTCGCCGACGGATTTTCGTCCCTATGTGTCCGTTCTGAATCCTCCCACAACAACAACTATTCAAACAATGCTGCCTCCCCACAATCCTCCTCCTCACTGAGGTACACATTTGTATTATTTCTCTGCATCTGAGGTTTACAAAAATTTAGTCGAAATTGAATTTTCAGTTGCCTGATTAGTCCAAATCGTTTTTCCTTTTGTTCAAAAATATTGATGCATGGTAATAATATGAGAAAAGGAGATATTATTGGTTTAGATATTTTCATTTTAATTCAGATCCGGAAGCGATGAGGCCACACATATGCGTGAAGTGATTCAGAAAAATGTATCATTCACCACGAGGCGCACTCTGTTTGCTAGCTTGTTTATGTATTGTTCGTGGTATCATCCTTCAAGGTACTTGTCAGGTTCGCACTCATTAGGCTTTACTTTTTGTTTCTTTTGTCTCCAACGCCTGTAAATCATTGCTAATGTAAATTTTCTCGGGTTGGATTATGTTCACAAGTTCCTTTTCTCTGTGAAATATTGTTTTGGATTCAGTGAATGTGTTTTAACTTGCTAAGTTGCTATTGGTTTGCATCCGGTACTGGAAATGCAGCCTATGCCTTAGGGGACTCTTTGGTAACAATTGAGCAAGTTACCCCTGCTGTTCTACCTTCCGGACCACTCTTTCCTACTGAGGTTGGTGTTTCTACTATCGCCGATATTTACTCTCGCATGCTATTTTTAAGCTATTTACTAAAATTAGCTATATTATTGAAAATGCTGATATCATTGATTGTTATTTAATTTCCAGGAAAGAATTGCCCAACTCTTTGAAAAGAATACCTACTCAGTGGTCAACATATTTGATGTAACACTGCGCCCTCAACTCAATGTAACTGGCGTGGTTGAGGTAATTATCCAGCTCTATTTTGTTCTCATTTATTATACTCATTTGAATGAATGATACCAACATTTACAAGTATTGTATTCTTCAAAAGAAATTAAGAAGATTGCAACTTTATTCTTACATCAATGTAACCGTAGGCAGATTCCAGAAGGTAATGGTTCTGGCGTAGTATGGGATAAGCAAGGACACATTGTGACAAATTATCATGGTAAGGACTATGGAAGAAAAAAACAAAAGACTACTGTGAGTCATAAGACCCAGTTTTTATGGTTCTTTTTCATTTGATTTCACATTCGACTTGTCGCTAAGCTTTGCCTTTATGTGCTCCTCTCCGACCTCATATTCATTTAGTGGCTATAAGTTAATAGTTTATACTAATATAAGGGAAGATCACATCTTACGTTAGGTGATAGGTGTGGTAAGATTCTTTGTTAAAATTCCAAACTACTGGAAGGTCATGTTATTGTCCATTTTTTTTGCAAGTGCTTGGACCTTCTATTTTCATTAAATGTTAAGGGTACTATGAATCCTTGGGATTTTATTAGCTGACCATTCTGATGTTGAATAGTTCCTTTTATTTTGATGTTAGAAATGAGTCGATGAGTAGTCATAACTTTGCACTCTTCTAGTGATAGGAAGCTCCCTGTCCAGAAATCCAAGCCTTGGGCAAGTTGTTGCGCGAGTGAATATTCTTGCATTAGATGGGTGAGATATCTAGCTTACACAGCTCATTGGGTTAAATTCATGTGGTGCTCATATTTGTGTTACTCCGTCTTCCACCTTCCTCCTGGTCTGTTAATTTCTCACATCTATATAACTTTATAGTGTGCAAAAAAACTTCGAGGGCAAGTTAGTTGGTGCTGACCGCAGTAAGGATTTGGCTGTTCTTAAGGTATGCAACCGTTTAGATGTACATCATGAAACTTCATTGATATTAAAATCTAATAGTAATACATTTATTAGTCAACATGAATAATGACTTATATTTTTTTGGGCACCCCATTGCTCATCTTATCCATGAGTTCAGACTGGTATCACAATTTGTAATTCGTAACTGGGCTTTGAATTGTATTAGTCTTGTCAGTGTTCGTTCAGTTTTCACTCATCAATTGATGTTGCCTCATGAACAATCTGCCACCATGCTAGAATGCATTGTAACATTTGCTACAATTTTGAGGCCGATTTTTGAATAATACTCAAGTATTGTCGTTATATATCAACCTCTTAACCTCTTATGTCTCGTTTTGCAATTTTAAGTTTGCATGTGTGTATGTCATGCTAGGTAGAAGCCCCTGGCGATCTATTGAAACCTATCAGTGTGGGTCTATCATCTTCCTTAAAAGTCGGCCAGCAATGCCTAGCTATAGGAAATCCATTCGGATTTGATCACACTCTTACAGTTGGGGTTTTAAGCGGGTTAAATAGAGACATTTTCAGTCAAACCGGGGTCACAATAGGTGGAGGAATTCAAACAGATGCAGCAATCAACCCCGGGAACAGGTATAATGTGTAGATCCTTTATAGCTATCTGATGTTACTGGTGTCAGAACTTGCTCTTCCATAAGCTTCATCCTTAGTGTGCGAGCGTATACATGCTATTATTTCCAAAGCATATGCTATTTTACATCTTATAGATACTTTTTGAAGTTCCATATAGTTCAAACTTGAATGTCATATGAGAGTATAAGCTAGTATTAGTATCATATATATTTTTCTCTATATTTGACAGTGGTGGCCCTCTTCTGGATTCCAGAGGAAATCTTATTGGGATCAATACAGCCATATTTACTCAAACAGGTTTGTCTATCTCCTGCTCACTGCCTCACTTCAACATGTGCTGTCCAACATGTGTTGTCCAACTTATCAATCTTCCTTAAACATGGTTTTTGTTGCTGTTTAGGTACGTCAGCAGGTGTAGGTTTCGCTATCCCATCTGCAACTGTCACTAAGATAGTGCCTCAGCTGATCCAACTTGGCAAGGTAGTATATTCAAAAAGTAACTGTTTATTCAAAAAGTGTCTCAGCTGATCCAGCCGTAACTAATACGCTACACAACTCCGTTTACTTAAACAGTTGGCTAAAAATAGTTTATGACTCGGTTTATGCCATTATGGAAGCTGTTGTGGAAGAATTTGTGGTCGGAGACTATGCTTTTTAATTTTTTTAAGTGAAGTTCCTTCTATCCAAGCAACAAAATTAAATAAATAGCGGAAAATATCCATACCAAACAAGTATTCATGCTAATGTATGATTTTTTTTTGTAAAACGGAAACCATTTTAGAGAGCCGCTATTTGCTGCTGATTGATTTGAGGTTCATCAGGTTGTCCGTGTTGGTCTGAGCTTGGACATTGCTCCAGATTTGATTGCGAATCAACTGAATGTTCGGAATGGAGCTCTCGTTCTGCAGGTTAGTTACTTCTGTTAATGAGAGCCCTTGCTAACATTTGAATCTGACCGTAAAGGTTGTCAGTTCTTTATGTCCACACATTTTTACATTAATAACTTGCCCCTGATTGTATATTTTTTATTGGAGGCGTAGGTTCCTGACAATGGTTCCGCTTTCAAGTCTGGCCTGCGACCTACAACAAGGGGCTTTGCTGGCAACATCATACTTGGGGATATCATCGTTGCAGTGGACGATAAATTTGTAAGACCATCCTAAAAGTTATTTGACCCTAAATAATAGAACATGTTATATTATACTAAAGTCGTATAGAACTTTGTAAGTCTTCTCTATATGAGCGGAGTATTATGGCATATCAGCATAGCATAAGATGCATAAACACTTAATGCATCACTAACACATTGAATTTTTAAATGGTACTCAACGTCATCTGACTTTGGCTTGCCGAACTCATTTTAATTCCCAGGTCAGGAATAAAGCTGAACTGGACAAGGTATTGGAAGAGTACGGACCAGGCGACGAAGTTGTGTTAAAGGTCAAGCGGGGCAGCGAAATTTTAGAGGTGCCCATCACTTTGGAAGAAAAAAGTACATAAGAAGAGTGTGTATAGATTGTATTTAATATTGTATATAATAGGCAAGAGCTTATCTGTGACCCATTGACTAATCCATTTGGATATAGATACTTAGCCGATCGTCTTTCACATGCAATTGCATCACACATGGGTTGGCACTTTGCTTCAAGTTGAAAGTTATTGATATATAATGTTTTTGGTATCAAGCAGCAGCAGGGGCGGATCCAAGATTTATTGGGACCGGGGGCAACATTGTACAACGATTTTTTTTTGCTGTTGTGAGCTGGAGAGAACGGTTAAAGGCTAATCTTTAAATACGCTTAGAATGACTAATATTTAAATACGCTAACCGATTCTTGTTTTTACTCAGTTCACTTTTGCTTTTTGATTTTAACCAATACAACTTAAGCAATTAAGTTCTTCAGTCAAGCGCAAATGTAAACAATTGACACGAGATTTTTAATCTATAAACTCACGCCTAATCGGAAGCTCTATTCAACCCAATCAATAGGGCTTCAAACGAGACGATACACTCGTGAGATACTCGTGAACAAACTCGGTCAAAGCTCGACTCGAAACTAAACAAGTCGAGGATGAGCATAAATTCAAGCTCGTTTATTAAACGTGTCGAGTACGAGCAAGGTAATACTCGACTCGTATATACTCGTGAACAACTCGATTAAATACTCGATATACTACTCAATTATTCAATATGAATTACTAGAATATAGTAGGCTTTAGCCTATATAATCCCAGAAAAATTCATTGGATTCAGTGGATTGGATTTTGAAGTGTGAGTGTTCCTCTATATAAACTCATTCATCATATTAGTTTTGTAATGAACATCCAATGTGGGACAAAAGCAAATATTACAAAGAAAGAAGAAAGAAGTTAAAAAGTAAGTGAAGTCATATTGTCCCACATTGCTTCCTATACATGTCTTTAGTTCACAAATGATTATAAAAGGGGAAGTAAGCCTATCCATTTTAACATAAGTTGGGATTCTTTGGGCTAGACTTATCTTGGACTCTTTGGTTCTTGGGTCGCTATTGAATTACAATGTTAAATGCTTTATATTTGCAATTAAAAATATAGTGGGGGCAAATTGAAAATATCAGTGGGGGCATGTTCGAAAAATACACTAAAACTAAGAATATTTTGGTAAAATTACCGGGGGCAGCTGCCCCCACTCCATTGCCTTTGAATCCGCCCCTGAGCAGCAGAAGTCATGTAGTCCAAATAGCTCCAAATTATTCACATAGCGGCGGGCTGGCGGCATATTGCTGCCATCATTGTGCTAAGGACACAAATGAGTACTCCTCCCTCTAATTATCAATTCAGAAAACAAACACTGAAATGATGCTGATAGTGCGCTTCTTTTTTCGGTTCGATCCTGCAATAAAAGCCTCAAACAGCATCCTTACTTTCACACTCATTAAAAGCTTTGACTGGTTCATTCAGGCATCCGCATTTTGAGTACATACTAATCAATGAGCTTATGACTCCATTACCAGTTTTTATTACTTCTGCATGGATCTGCTGCCCTTGCCCAAGGGTCACAGGAACTTAGAGCACTAACAAACGTGATCTTATCAGGTTTACACCCGGGCAACTTTCATCATGTTACACTGATCCAGAACTCCCTCCGGGAATTTATGTTGTGCCCTCCCTGCAATAAGTGTGTTCTTGGCCGAAAGTTCCTGGCATGTTATATTCAGCTTCGCTTGCCAGGTGATGAGCTAATTCATGTAGTATCCACAGCCATTTTTTTCATAAGGGTTTCTTTTAGGTTTCCTTCCTCCCAGGGATCCTAAAGAAGCGAAAGTTATTGCATCTTCTGTTATGAGTTTTGGTCTCGGTGCTCTTAGTGCTAACTTGGCTTCAGTACGTTGTTTGTTCATCTGAGCTGAGCAACCTCAGTTTCATCCTTTAGGGAGAGCTTAGCTGGAGATGGGGGCTTCAATCTATTCTTCAGAGAGCAACTGATCTTTTAACTGATCCTTGTGCTAGTAGCTAGAACTGGCAACGTGGCCAACCGATCACTCTGGCATACTTCATATATATGATGAGTTTTTAACTGATCCTTGTGCTAGTGGTGGCCAACCGAGCACTCTGGCAGGCAGGCTTCATATTGTATGATGGCATTCTCACCCACCACCTATATAGTATGAACAAATATTGACTCTGTCATGCAAACTCTGCTCATGAGAAACACCCACCCAAGGGTCTGCTTTACTCTTCCCATATGTTGCTGGAGCTATAAGTAGTAATGGAGATCCATGTACACTTATAATGGGCAACAAAGTAAGGAAGGTGTTGCTAGAGTTTGCTCAATGCCTGTAACTGAGCAAGTTGATTAATAATATTGGCTAAGCTAAGGCTCAGATTTGAAGAGGGCGATATATACGAGTCATCAACTCATTTGGTTAGATTACCGTGATATTATTACGAGAAAAACCCGTTTATGTTAAAATAGCAATAGGAACCTGTCTGGGTAAGAGTTGCTAATCAACTTAAGAATGCAACGCAAGCACATGACATGTGTTCTAGGCAGCTCATGAGAAACATATATGGCGAGAAGAGGTTCCTATCAGTGATAAGGAAAATGGAATAAACCGTCAGCAAAATAAGTTGCCTAAATAAATCAGGTACTGAAATTATAAACTTCAATCAAACTTCTGTTCTAGATGCTAAGTGTATAAAACTAAAACTAGGTGTACAAATTTTGCTAGCTTCACATACCCATTTAATTTCTATTTTGATGATTTTGTTATAGATTCCCTTATAAACTGAGTATTGACAGCATTCAACTTACTGACATTACCATTAGCTAAGTAAAAACATATCCAGCTCATAATCAAAAATGTAAAAAGCCAAGGCAATTGTAACCACCAACAAGTGTGGCAGTCAAAAAGTCAACCATATAAGATTCAAAATAAACGTTTCAAGTTAACATGGGAAAACAAAAAATATTGCCACCCCTTCAGGTAAGAGTCATATGATGTATGCGAAAATGTCAGTTATACGTTTCCATCAGATCCATGGCTTTTCCCCAACAATCATTCATTTCTCTATCAATGACCTTCAACTTCATCTTAAATCGATTCAAGTTTCCACCAAAAAATGAAGTAACCCTTCGTAATTCATCCAAATGAGGGCCGATCTCGGCAACGTGATCCTCAGTCATAGAGAGCCACCGAACTCCATCCAACAAATCACTCAAACTCTTTGTACTAGCAGCAATCCTTCTAATTTCTTTCAAACTTCCATGACTGAGATCCTCAGGTAAAACTTCCCATATATTTTCAAGCAACGAATCGGAAGCATTCTTCCAGGGCACCTTAGGTCCTATAGAATAGATTCGTTCATTCAAGAAAGTTTTCCCATAGTTTTGTCCATATACCCGAGGGACAAATGCTACAGACGTGACCATAGCACACCAAAACATAACATAATTCATTGAATAAACCATCAAATTCACATTGTCAGATAATGTGTCCTGCCTTAATTTGTTGGCCATTAGTCTCAGCTTGTCGCTCAATAATTTTGAGGTGACACCGCACCATTGAAGGTAGCAGGACGTATCAATATATTCCGGTGACTGATACTCATCTATATCGGACGTATCAATATCCACCGGTGACTGATACTCATCTATATCTACTGTGTCCACAAAGCCGAGTAGGGCATGTTCATAAGTCCCGTCCTCTTTAGACAACTCTTTTTTCAACAAAGAAAGACACAATGTCCCATTCCTTAAGTTACTTAAGGTAAGCAACGGTACTGGATCACTTTCTGGATCTCTTCCGGCCAAGAAATCGTGTTGATCAAATAACTTCTCTGAATCTGGTTTGAAAGCAACAACCACGCACTCGGCCAACCTCACCCAGCGTTGAGCATAAGAAATACCCTCAAGAATTTTCTTAAAACATTCTCTCACTGCTAAATTGAAATCACAATACTCAGAGATTAATTTTATCCTCATTCCACCAGAAATTACTGTCTTATGACAAGAATCAGTTAGGATCGGATAAAACATATCATGAACCGCCGTTAGCCTCTCTATTTGACTAATAACCCATACAAGGGATAGTATTGAACCATTAGAAAACTCCATATCAGTCTCCTCTTCTGGAAGCCTCAAGTAAAAATTAAAAAACTCATCATGTAACATCTTCTGGAAAGAGTCAAATTTCGAATCCATATCGGCTTTTTCTGTAAATGAAGAAAAAAAAATACAGAATTAGAAAAAAGCGCAATCAAGATGATCTCATGAAATATTGAAGTCATAACATGATAAGGTAATAACTTCAGTAACTAAGAAAACACAACCCCGATCACCTTGATCAACGATTAAAAAAAATTTAAGATAAGATCAGTACATAGAGACAGTTAATCAGGCCAGTAAAGAATTAGAGGATCTCGTGATATCAACACAGTTAACCTAACTCAGCACGATCACTTGATATTTTGAGACAGTGATTAAACAGTGATTAAACAAGGGACGGATATACCTGGCGACACAAACGATGGAAGTGAAAATATGAGCCACGAAATACAGATGAAATCCTTTTGAGGTTTTAACCCTAGCACCGACCGGATTGACATTATTGGATAGTTTCAAAAATTGATTATGGTCCCTGAAGAATATGAAAACAACAATCTGATCCCTAAAATTATAACAACATCAAATTGAATCCTAAATAATGATAATTTACAAATTGGCTCTCTGTTTTTTTTTTGTAAGTATAGACGTGCTTCTTATACCTTGTTTAAGATGTTCGATTCATTGGTATTGGGAGCCCATCATCCGTAAGAACTGGGTTTTTTTTCTAGGGCTTCAAACCGATGATCGATTTGGATATTGTGATTTCACTTTCAATATTTCTGGCATAATTAGGTTTCAGAAATTGAATCGAGATAAGACCAACGAAAGAATACTTGGAATAAGATTTTGAAAGAAATTGAGAAAATCAAAAACGTCCTTTGATTTCACCAAATTCACTCCTTATCTTCTCTTTCTCAATCTCCAGCTTTCTTCTTATTACTTCAGTAGACTTTGTTGACTTTTCTTAACTCAAAAAGAAGAAATCGTTGAATGCAGATAGGAAAAATCGGGAACTGTTTTCGAGTGTCGCGCGCCCAGGGTTATTATTAGCGTCGCCCCCACCTTAGATTTTAACCAACACGTCCAAACGTTAATGTCAACGTTGAGCACGAATCTCATATACTCATTGAACATAGTAATAATGTAATATATCTTATTAAGTGATTGCAAATTTTGCGAACTTTATTAAGTCGGTCGATCATAAAGAACCAACACATTGAATACTCAATCAGACGATGGTTGACAATGAAGTCACGATCAATTTAAAATTAAGCCCGTAACGGTCGCGTAATGTGTGCCTGAACTTGTGGCATTTGATTAAAGGGCTGACAAATCTCATTGAATATTTTTTACTTTTGTTTTATGGTGTATTTTTACATCTCATACAATTTAATTCATACATCTTAATTATCATATAACTACATCTCAATCATATTGTGTGAGAATTTCATTGAGTACATGTGAAGACTCTTTGAACACGGGCCACACATGACACCAACTCAGACATTGACTTTAAGAACTGCACTTTTCTCAAATGCATTGAAGCACATCCGAAACAATTAAATTGAGAATTAACTTTAAGTACTGCATATTATGAACCATGTAAATGCTTCTAATTAGTAAAGAACGGGATATAAAATGGTACAAGTTCACAGATGCTCAGTGATCAGGTTTTGATTTTGTTTCTTTTTCAAATCCCTCAAAAGTCAAAACTCAAAAGTACCAATTATGAATTGGAAGCTACGAATTATGAGGATCAGAATGTGACTAATACATAAAATACAGACAGAAGCTACGAATGATGAATATACTTTTATCCAAATATATTCTACGTCAATATTTTATTGACAGATTACCACCATTTTATTGGCATGAGAACATTTTATATTCCTCAAAATTACTTGTATTTTTATTCCCCAAAAATATACCTATATTTAAAACGTGTAATTTTTCGATGAATCGTATTCCTAGTAAGACTTGCATGCATTGCACTCAAACATAATAATGAGTAGAGTTTATAGTTTAGACTGAATTAAGAATGAGTAGAGATTGGATAAAAACCATATTTATTTATAAAAATTATAAATACTGTAAAAGTTAAAACTTAACATAATGTTCATACTTATTTGATAATGTTCAGACTTAATAAATGTTCAGACTTATTTGGTAATGTTCAAATTTATTTGGTTTATGATTTTTATATTTAAATGTATAAATTGTAGTTACCACTTGTTTTTAATATTGTATAATAGGCAATAGCTTAGCCACTTAATCGCGTAGCCGATCGTGTTTATAGTCTTTTTGTGATAGGAAATACATCAGTTATATATATATATATATATATATGTTGGGTCAATTACTTTATTTCTACAATAACCCGGTTTGAGTTTGTTAACGGGTCATAAGTTTGTTATGTAAGGCATGCGCACATCTGGTGCTGGATATCAATTCAGATTTTATCCTCTTCCAAATCTAATTTCCTCTCTCATTTCCGTTAGACGAATTCAGTGTCCTCAGGGTGATTCTTCCTCATCATAATCACCTTCCGGTCTGGGTTCCCCTCTCTTCAATCTCACGGTGAGGTTCAGATTGGGATTATTATCAGGATCGATTATCCGATCTCATTGGTATCAGATTCAGCGACCTCGTGACCTAAATCCATGTCAGAAACCCGAGCTCAATCCATGGCAGTGGCAGAGATGAACCGCCAGCTTGAGGAGGTGCGGAAACAATCCGAAGAACGTACTCAGGAATTAAGAGATGAGCTAGCTGGCATCAAGGAGTTACTTCAACACTTCGTCAAGCAAAAACAACAATCAGACCCTACTAGCTCTATTTCAGGAGCTTCAGATCCGACGAATCAATCTCCAGACCCACCTGACCTAGCTGTTATCACACAGTTACGACATCCACCAGAAAATCAACGAGCTCCAATACTCCCAGGGGGTCTCGCAACCCGTCTATCCAAGGTCGAGTTCCCTAAGTTTGATGGCTCCTTGTTCCGCGAATGGATCTACAAATGCGAACAATTTTTCATGTTGGATAACACAGCTCCTGAACTGAAAGTCCGTCTTGCATCTCTACACATGGAAGGTAAAGCACTTCAATGGCATCATAACTATATGAGTAGTCGCTTTGATCAATTTCCTTCTTGGCCTGAATATATTATTGCTGTTTCCACCCGATTTGGAAGACCGTTTGATGATCCCTTGGCAGACTTGGTGAGTTTGAAGCAGTCTAATGACTATGTGAAGGATTATTTAGACAAATTTGAATGTGCCCTTACTTGCATGAACCTATCTGCTGCTCATGCTTTGAGTATTTTTCTGACTAATATGCATCCTCACCTTGCACTTCATGTTAGACAGTTTAACGCAAATACAGTTGCAGAGGCTGCTCGGATTGCCCGACTACATGAATCTTCCTTGCAGCAAACCCCTCAAAAGTACTCAAGAGCCCCCTTCAATCCTTACCAAAAATTACAGTCATCACCCTACCAAAAAAATGCATCTACACCTCTCTTACCCACCCCAGATACTCCCAAGACACTACCAAATCGCATTTCCATCACACCTAACACATTCCCCAAACCAAATATAGAAAGACCAGCAAAGAGGTACTCTTTCGAAGAGATGCAAGATAGGAAAACAAAAGGGCTTTGTATGTTCTGCGAAGAGCCTTACTCTCCCGATCACCATCTGAAACACAAACGTTCTCAAATATATATATTGGAAGGTGATGAGAATGATACCCAGGATAATGAAGCATTTGCTGAAAGTGAAGAAGCTGCAGAGGAACTTATGGATGCTCCACCAACTATTTCTGTCAATGCATTGGATGGTTCAACCACCTTTAATTGTATGCGGACAGTCGGATTTTATGGTAAGCGCAAACTCTATATACTGATAGACCCAGAAAGTACGCACAACTTTCTTGATTTAAATGTCGCCAAGGAACTGGGTTGTTTGCTAGAAGCTGTCCCTCCTATGCCTGTAGCCGCTGCTAATGGAAATAATATGCTATCTGGTTTCCGATGTAGTAATTTTTCATGGAAAATGCAGGGATATACTTTCACGACTGATATACGGACACTCCCTCTTGATTGTTGTGACCTGGTTTTAGGTGTTCAGTGGCTCACAACATTGGGTCCTATTTGGTGGGATTTCTCTAATCTTTGAATGGAGTTTACTGTCGGCGGAACAAAACATATCTTGCGCGGAGTAACTAAATCGCACTGCAAACTGATCAAAGGTAGTAGCCTTAATAAGTTGATGCTTCAAGGTCCCCAAATTGCTTTGTTACAAGTAAGGGAATTCTCAGAGAACACCACACCTTTGCTAGAAACAACACACTCAATTCTTTCTCATATTTCTGCTACTGGGACTGACATGAGCAAGGATACAGCTCTCCAACAATTATTATCCTCGTACTCTGATTTATTTGAAGAACCTTCAACACTGCCTCCATTCCGAGAAGGCTTTAATCATCACATTCCAGTGGTGGAAGGGGCCAACCCCATTAATCAGCGACCTTATAGGTATTCTACACTCCAGAAGAATGTTATTGACAGACTTATTCAGGATATGCTTAATCAGGGCATAATTCAATACAGTTCAAGCCCGTATGCCTCACCTGTCATATTAGTTAAAAATAAAGATGGCTCTTGGAGACTATGCGTGGACTACATGGGCTTAAATCAACAAACCATCAAAGACAAGTATCCAATCCCGTTATTGAAGGATCTGTTAGATGAATTGGGAGGTTCAAAATACTTTTCTAAGCTTGATCTTCGTGCCGGTTTTCACCAGCTAAGAATGGATCCCCATGATGTTTATAAAATGGCATTCAAAACACATCCGGGCCACTACGAGTACTTGGTCATGCTTTTTGGACTCTCAAACGCACCTTGTACATTTCAAGGCTTGATGAACCATATTTTTCGAGACATAGCGCGAAAATTCTTATTGGTATTCTTTGATGATATTCTTATATACAGTTCGACATGGGCAGACCATCTCTATCAACTCCAGTTGGTATTCTCTATATTGCGGCAACAGAAACTATATCTTAAATTTTCTAAATGCACTTTTGGAGCCACAAGAATAGAATACTTGGGTCATTCTCAGCTGCGGGTGTGAGCACGGATCCTAACAAGATCAAGGCAGTTCAACAATGGCCTATTCCTAAAAGTCAAAAGCAGCTACGGAGCTTTCTCGGACTCACCAATTACTATAGACGGTTTATCAAAGATTACAGTGTCATAGCACGTCCTTTAACTACTCTTCTAAAGAAGGAAGGGTTCTTATGGGGATCAGACGCTAATGACGCCTTTATTGCACTCAAAACTGCATTGTCTACTGCACCTGTCCTAGCATTACCTGATTTTCAGAAGGTATTTGTGGTTGAAACGGATGCATCTAATACCAGAATAGGGGCTGTGCTAATGCAGGAACACCACCTAATTTGTTATATCAGTAGAGCGCTCGGTCCTCGCCATCAAGCACTCTCGGTATACGAAAAGGAACTAATTGCAGTGGTACACGCAGTACAAACCTGGAGCTCTTATCTCACACATAGGCCTTTCGTTATTAAGACGGACCAAAGAAGCCTTAAATATGTTATTGAACAAAAGGTTACTACACCATTTCAGCATATGTGGCTTTCCAAACTTATGGGATATTCTTTCGAGATACAATACAAACAAGGCAAAGAAAATCTTGCTGCTGATGCCTTATCTAGGGTCACTGGTTCTCAGCTGCTGCATATTGTTTTATCGCAAGCACACCACGGACTTTTCGACTCTGTTAAACTCTTATGGCAGACTGATCCACACCTTCGCAAAATTATTTCGGAGTTACAAGCCGATCCTTCTACTCATTCCAAATTTACTTATGTTAATGATGAACTCCGACACAAAGGCAAGTTAGTTATTGGCAATGATCAAGCCCTCAAACTTCAACTCCTCAGGTGGCTCCATGATTCTGCCATAGGGGGTCACTCAGGTCGCGATGCTACACTTCATCGAATCAAATCATTATTTTATTGGCCCAAGATGAGCACTGAAGTCCAAAACTATGTGAGGAACTGTTACATTTGCCAGAAAAACAAGTATGACACATCAGCTAAACCTGGTTTACTCCAACCTTTGCCAGTGCCAGAGGGAATATGGCAGTCCATCAGCATGGACTTTATCGAAGGTTTACCCCAATCTTTCGGTAAACATTGTATCCTGGTCGTCGTCGACAGATTAAGTAAGAATGCACACTTCCTTGCTATTTCTCACCCTTATACTGCTATAGACATTGCACAAATATATATGGACAATGTGTTCAAGCTTCATGGAATGCCGCAATCTGTCATCAGTGACCGCGATCCCACTTTCTTGAGCCAAGTTTGGAAAGAATTATTCAAAGTCCATGGGGTCGACCTCAAGTTCTCCACTGCATATCACCCTCAAACTGATGGGAAAACAGAAATCACAAACAAGACATTGGAAACATATCTTCGGTGCATGACTTCTGAAGTTCCCCACACATGGAGCAAGTGGCTTCCGTTAGCCGAATGGTGGTATAACACCACCTTCCACACTGCAGCTCGAAGCACTCCGTATGAAATTGTTTATTGCCAGCCACCACCTATCCACCTGCCTTATCTACCCGGCGAAAGTTCATGTCTTATTGTTGATCGCAGCATGCACAAAAGAGAAGAACTAATTACGATGCTGAAATTTCATCTTCTTCGTGCCCAAAATAGGATGAAACAATATGCCGACTCCCATCGTTCCGACCGAGAATTCCAAATTGGTGACCATGTTTATCTTAAACTTCAACCGTATAGGCAGCAATCAATGAAAACAAAAGTTCCGCACAAGTTATCACCAAGATTTTATGGTCCATTTCGCATCATTGACATAATCGGTCCAGTGGCGTATAAACTGGAGTTGCCTCCTGAAGCTTCTATACACAATGTATTTCATGTCAGTCAACTCAAACTATGCCATTCTCATCCGGCTAATGCTACTGCACTTCCCCAATATATGCTTGACCTAGGCAACTCCAAAGAACCGGAAGCTATTCTCGACAGAAAAATGGTTAAACGACAAAATGGAGCTGTCACCAAAATCCTTGTTCAGTGGAAAGTCCATCCTGTTGAGCAAGCCACATGGGAGTTCTACCAGGATTTCATCAAGAAATATCCAAACTTTCATCCTTGAGGACAAGGATGTTGGCAACAGGGGAGTATTGTGATAGGAAATACATCAGTTATATATATATATATGTTGGGTCAATTACTTTATTTCTACAATAACCCGGTTTGAGTTTGTTAACGGGTCATAGTTTACGGGTCATAAGTTTGTTATGTAAGGCATGCGCACATCTGGTGCTGGATATCAATTCAGATTTTATCCTCTTCCAAATCTAATTTCCTCTCTCATTTCCGTTAGACGAATTCAGTGTCCTCAGGGTGATTCTTCCTCATCATAATCACCTTCCGGTCTGGGTTCCCCTCTCTTCAATCTCACGGTGAGGTTCAGATTGGGATTATTATCAGGATCGATTATCCGATCTCACTTTTCACATGCAATTGCATCACATATGGGTTGGCACTTTGTTTGAGGTGAAAGTGATTCAGGGGCGGACCCAGAAATTTTGGTTCGGGGGTGACAAACAAAAACTTCTCACTAAAATAGTTTAACGTACTCTGAAAAATATTTGTTATGCAAATATATGTCATGCTCTGAAATTTCAATATTTTTTTGAGCCATCCATGAATAAATCATACGTTTCTTATAATGTTTAAGTTTTTTTCCATTAGACGTGTTAGTTTTATGATATGTAGTTTGGCAAAACTTAGTGTAGTTGTTCAAGCTGTTGTTCAAAACTGGCAGAGACATCTGTCCTGAAACAAGTTGAAGCAGATGAAATAATGTTTCCTAATTCAGATTAGGAAACACAGTCGACCGTTGGAGATCAAGGCGGTTGCATATGGAAGAACAGAAGTTGAAAGTTTCCTATTTCAGATTAGGAAACTTGTTTCAGCCGACGTAGCACAAGTTAGACACATCAGCAGTTTCCTAAAACAGATTAGGACGTTGAAGATATGTTGCAAGTCGGTTAAGAGATTGCTTGTGCTTGAAGTTAACTTAGCAAAGAAGATAATCGAAGTTTTCTTAAACAGAGTTGAAGATATTTGAAGGATTATCTACAAAAAGATATGCGCAAGGATTAGGAAAGATTTCCTAAAAGATTAGGAAAGATTTCCTAAAAGATTAGGAAAGGTTTCCTAGAGATATAGGCGGTTCAGATTAGGAATCCTATTTGATTTAAGAAAGATCCACACTGATGAAATTTCCCAACATTCCTCGATTTCATTCCGTTTGGCTTGATTCTTTTAGAACTTCATGTTCCAATGTCTTAGAGCATGTTTCCAAGCTCAAAAACCCTAAAATCACCAACACTTTTGTTTCAGCTTAGCTGGAGATGGGGCTTCAATCTATTCTTCAGAGAGCAACTCGTCTATTAACTGATCCTTGTGCTAGTGGTGGCCAATCGAGCACTCTGGCGGGCTTCATATGATGAGTTTTTTTTGGCATTCTCACCCACCACCTATATAGTATGAACAAATATGACTCTGTCATGCAAACTCTGCTCATGAGAAACATCCAAGGGTCTGCTTTACTCTTCCCATATGTCTCTGGAGCTATAAGTAATGAGATCCATGTACACTAATGTTGCTAGAGTTTGCTCAATGCCTGTAACTGAGCAATTTGATTAATAATATTGGCTAAGGCTAAGGCTCAGATTTGAAGAGGGCGATATTTCAACTATATACGAGTCATCGACTCATTTGGTTGGATTGCCGTGATATTATTACGAGAAAGCCGGTTTATGTTAAAATAGCTGGTTTCTTTGAATTTAAGTAACATAAATAGTTCCTTTGTGTATCAAGCTGTTGGATGCTAAGACTAAGAAAGTGTCATCATTCTTTCACTACGCCAATTTACATCCTATGCGACACAATTTGCATGCTGTCACAAAAGATTTGTCGCATAAAACAGTTTATACGACTATGCTTTGATGTGTTTGTCGCAATAACACAAATATGCGACATAATTTTACGCGACGCAAAATATGTTGTCACATAAAGATGATAACGCGACTTTACTTTAAGCGACACGACATTTATGTCCCCTAATATGTTTATTGGGACATTATTTTAAGCGACACAGAACTTTTGTCACGTTAAACATATTATGTGACTTAATTGTTGCGACAACCAAAAATATGTCGCATAATAGTACGAATTAAAATCCCCGAAGCATGCCAACCCTCGCATGTTTCAAATTTTTTGTGCAATAAAGAGAGGTGACCTACCGTGTTTGGATTAAGCGACATGTGTATCCAAAGTATGTCGCATAAAGGTACAAAGTAAATGCAGAAAAACAGAACACACCCCCAGTACCGTACTCTGCCTTCAATTCGACTCAACAACCTTAAATCTTGTCTGAAAACACCATGTGTCTAGAAATATACTCTGCAAGATCGATGGTGGGGTTTTCCATCAGTTTTTCTCAGATCTGCATGTGTAAATGAGACAATTTGTTGAAGGTATAGATCAAAACTCTCACACTCTATAAGTTTTATTTGCATTTTCTTCAAACTGTTTTGTTGGAGTTAAAACTCAATATGTATTGTGTTGCCAATATGTCAAATTTTGGGGGAGGATATCATGAGTGTGTACGATGAGCAGATCGAGTAGATTATTGAGAGAGCGCAGCTAGCTAGCAGGGGAAGGCAAATTTGTGCCAAATTTTGCTATTTTTCAGGAATAACATCAAGGCACAACATATATGCGCAGCTGTGCCCTTTTTTCTGTCTTCCTTGGGCATTGGCCAGCACCATATATATATAATATTATATGATGTACGTACGTGTGTGCTTAAATTGCAGAGAATTGTGGGTTTGCTTTTGGGACGATTTTGGGGGCATAGAGAGCAGCAACAGGGCATTTTCGGCTCCATTTGTGTGTAGCAGCAGCAGCACGTACACATCAGCATTTAGCTAGCCATTTGGGCTGCAGAGAATTGCCTTTAATTTGTGTGTAGATATAGCAACACGTACACAGCAGCATTTAGTTAGCCATTTGGGCTGCATTTTACATGATATTTGGTTTCCAATCTTTTTTCCGATTGTGTTTTTGTTGGTTTCCATGATATTTGCTGCATTTGCTGCATTCGATGTAACACTCTCGGCATCCTTTGATGGAATAATATGTGTTGCTTTAACTCCCCTAATAATTTGTCTCAATTTTGGTTAATATAGGATTAGAAACTTAACCATGGACAAGACTTGGATGAATTTGTCGAACAAATGTGATCCGTGGTTTGCACAGGGTATTATGAATTTCGTAAACTTCGTCAAACAAAAAAATCCCCGGATCACTAAGCATAAATGCCCATGTAGGCGTTGTAGGTTGCACCATGCAAAGTTGTCATTGGAAGAAATCCGAACACATTGCAAGACTACACGACTTGAACTTCTCATGGGGAAGTAGAAGACGATGCTTCATCATCAATATACACACAACGACATCACTATGTTATGGAAACAAAGTGGTGGCACGGTTGAAGAAAGTGGTGCTTATTACATGGATCCGACAATAGAGATGCTTAACGATGCTTTCTGACAGGTCGTCGTCGGTACCTGCAAATTTGAATTTATATTTTTCCTTACTCTAGATTGTGGGTTAGTACAGTGGCAAGCAAGGGTCGAACCCAAGGGAGCTAGATGGTTACTATTAGTTTTGTAAAAAAAAGGAAAGAAAAGACAATTGGGTTTGTGAGCAATTTAAGAAACGGTGCAAAAATAAGAAATAAGGCAAGCGTGTATCAATGAGAGAGAATATTCAGACTAGGGTTTCTAATTGTGACTTGTTTTATCCTTGACTTCTAATGATCTAATTCATAGTTTCTAAGTGTGGTCGTCCCGACAAAGGTGACTTCCCAAATAACCCGACAAAAGTGTTATTCCACAACTTAACCCGACAAAGGTGTTAAGCTTCTATTCCCCTAAGTCAAACAACCCGACAAAGGTGCTATTTAACCTAGATGTGCTATCTACCTAAACGACAAAGTAATAGGCAGATAATAATGATAGAAATATTGATTGACTAAGCTTTACGACAAATTATCCACCTAGTCTAGCAATAATTCAGAATAAAGCACGAGAATTAGTAAAACATGAATAGCATTAAGAACTATGTCTCAAAAACGATCGTCACAATGTATAAACCCTAGCCCGAATAATGGAATTAGTTACACATAGCCATGGAAACAAGACAATAACAAAAGAACAATGTAAACTTCTCTATAATGCCGAGAGGGAGGATGAACGACCGGCGAGGATGGGATGCTTCTTCGAGTGAGGGATTTTGTGGAGAGAGGAGCTCTCCACGTTTTTGGAATGATTTGAAGGGTTGAGTTGATGCTCTATTTATAGAATAAACAAGGCCCCAAAAGTTTCCAAAGTAGCATAGGGCTAGGTCGGTCAAATCCAAATCGAATTAGGAGATGTTTCCTAAGTAATCTTTGCTTGATCTTTAAGCAAACTTAACTAGTAAGTTTTCTTGACTAGCAGGTCTTCTAGAAGGATCAGGAAGTCTGGATGAAATTAGGAAATTTCACGAAAACACTGTTCACGAGCCGAAATTACTGTTCATGGTCGGAGTTACTGTTCACGGCCGGAGTTACTGTTCACGACCGGAGTTACTGTTCACGGCCGGAGGTGCATCTCTTCCTCTGCTTGTCAGTCTTGACTTTGGCTCTCGATTTGACCTTCTAAACGACTTTGGATGCTCTTGGTGTGAACTAGAGAGTTGTAGGGAATTGAGTCACCTACGCAACGGTATATGCCTCGTATTTTTTTTATCAACGGTCAGCTCCCATCACTCCGTCGAACGTCCCAAGGTCTGATCTACCATTGTGATGTTTTCGGCATAAAATACCGTCTTTTAAGCGCGTTTTCTCCTAGAGATTCTGAAACACCTGAAATGCAAAACAACACTAAGAAGTAACTGTTTGCATGATAAAGTGCCGAAATTGGTGGGATTTGATGACTCGATGAGTCGTATAAATACGGCTCATCAAACCACCCCACACTTAAACTTGTTCGTCCTGAACAAGGACTAGGTCATAAGAGGAAATAAATGAAGTGCGAACATCACAAAGCTTCGGCATTCCTAAACATGCTATATGATTGCGACTCGGCTAATCTAGACTTCACTTTTCCATGCATCCTCGTTACTAACAGTCTTGTGCGAAAACATGGAATAATGATATGTGTTACCTTTGGGCCGAGATGCAAATCAATTCGGATGTCTCGGGAGATAGCCCTCTTTAGACCCATGAACTGCACTCTCGGGACCGAGATATTCCATGTTTGGGCTACTTTCTCTTTCTTGGATTGGGTCTTCTTCGTGATGAGTTTGAATGGGTTGTAGGAACCTAATCCTGTTTCGCCTATTCCATGGGTTATATTCATCGTTGTCCACGAGTAGTACGAACTCTTCCTTTATTCGTTTGATTCTGGTTCTTTGTGCCTCGAGTCTTGTCCTTGAATATTGCAGGTTTGGCGTTGGTCTTATTCTTGGACTTAGGAATTGTATGACCTGAGATAAGTCCTTGTTGATGATTGTGTTTACTGTGCAAATGACTTGTCCCAATTCTTCGAGCATTATTTGTTTAATGTTCTTTGATAGCCTAAGGTGCTCTTCCTGTTGTACACGTGTTCCTGGTGTTGTTCGGAATCTTGTGTATCTTTGTGTCCACTGGAAGGGTTCAAGAATTCTTCCGCTTCGAAGCTGAATCCCTCCAGTGATTGTATCATGTCCTGCCCATTCTTCAGTTGCAGGATTTCTGTAGGCTCGTCGCTCAGAGGGGTTTTCCATTATAAAGTCAGATTTCTTTGAGACTCTTTCGATTTTACTCACGGTCTTCCTGGGCTTACACTCTTCTGCCAGTACTTTTCTTTGGAGCTTAATCGTCTGTGTCTCTGGGATTTCTGTTTTGTTGGAAAGCTTCCTCTGTTGAAATAATATTAGTAATACAATAAGATAGGATAGTAAATTAAAGGCTTCTGACTATCTCCCTGAGCCTTTCAGGTTTCCTTTAATTGATCCACAATACTTGCAAATTCGGCTCCGTTGTTGAGAAAGGTGTCTGACTATCTCCCTGAGCCTTTCAGATTTCTTTCTTGGATTTATTCTGACAATCTCCCTGAGCCTTTCAGATTCCGGAAATTGGCAATGATGGTGTATCAGTGGATGCCGTTTCAAGAGAACTGAGAGCCCCTTATAAAGGAGATACTCTCAAGAAGGAAACAAGAAGCAATAATGCATGTCGGGTGCTCATTGGGCCCCATCGACACATGCAAAGATGCTTTTGTTATCTTCGACTCATACGACAAATTATAATGCACCACTAGGCGACTTTTGTACACAAATAGGACCCATCAAAACAGCTGATGGTATCCTGGTTTATTGAAAACAGGGGGCGATGTAATACCAGGGGCGGCTTCCAAAGTATTACTTTGTGCTTGGGCTTGGGCTTGGTCTAACTCATTCTTGAACTCTTCGTACGAGTCGGGCCAGATCTCCGCATACTCGTTCAGCTGTTGTGAGTTGGTTATTAGCCCTTTGCTGCTGTTCGGCCCATCCTTCGTTCGGATGGTTCTGTTCCTGGGTTTCATAGTGCTCCATTTTGTATCGTAGCATGGTACAGAACTGTTCCATTGTTTGCTGGGCTTCATCTGCTGCTTCTTCGAGGCGCTCTTGGGTAATTCTTTCCCCTTCGATTTGTGCTTGCTCCGGGTTGAGTTGGGTTGACATCCTGTCTCGCTGACGCATGTAGAAGAGGACATTATGGTACTCATCTGCTCTATCTGTCGGAGCAGGCCATGCATGTACATGAGAACTTGCTCCTCCGCGTGTCTGATAGATGCGCCCTGGTGCGATGCCTTCATAGCTTGTAGCTCTTCCGAAGCCACGGCCACGACCTCTGCTTCTTCGTCCGTTAAACATCCTGCACAGAGATAGTGAACTAAACGTGAGAGTGCGTCGGCGAGTACGTTGTCCTTGCCGCTTATGTGTTCGAAGCGTATTTCTACGCCGGTACCGGTGATGAAATCGGTGAATCCGATCCATCGGACTCGAGAGGGTTTGTTTGCTGCTGTCTTGTTGTAGAAGCTAATGATAGCTTGGCAGTCAGTCCTCAGGGTGATTTCTTCCTTATCCAGGTAGTGGATTTTCATTGCCTGGAGGCTTTCCATCGCGGCGTGGATTTCCGCATCTATTGTTGCTTTGACTATAGGAAATTTGCCGCTCGCATAAGCGCATACGCGCTCCGTTGTTCTTGGGTCGCTTCTGGATTTCTTCCATTTACATACCCCTCCCCATCCTTCCATGCATCCGTCTGTTTCTAGTATGATGTAAGCGTCTTCGGGGGGTATCTCTAGGTCTGGGAGATTTTGTATCTCCTCTTTCAGCTGGCGGATGATTTTGAGGTCAGACTCCTTTATGCGTTTGTCTCCGTGCGGGCTTGTTTTTGAGTATAAAGGTCCGAGTTTAATACCTAGCTTTGGTATGTACGCCCTGGCATAATTTAATATGCCCAGCCATGTTCTGAGGCCTTTCTTATCGCGCAGGGTCTCCTCCTTGAACTCCGATATTTTCTTTATGATGTGCGGCTGGAGTTTTATCCTTTTATTCCCAATAATTGCTCCGAGGAACTCCACCTCTTGGGTTGCGATCTTCATTTTGGTTGGTGATAGGACAAGCCCTTCTTTCTCGCATATGCTTAGAACCTTTTGAAGGTGAGCAATATGTTCCTCCTCCGTTCGTGAGAAGACTAGGATGTCGTCAATGTAGACGGCGGCGAATTCTTCTGTTCCTTTGAAACAATGGTCCATTTTTCTCTGAAAGACCGCCGGTGCGTTTTTGAGACCGAATGGCATTACCAGCCATTCATATAGACCTCCTGGAACTACGAATGCCGTCCAGGGTATGCTGTCCTCGTCCATTGCTATCTGGTGGAATCCACTTTTTAGGTCGAACTTGCTGTATATGTTTGCATTTCCGACCTTCTTCAGGATGGTGTTGATGCCAGGTAGTGTGTACTGGTCCTTATGGGTGTTGTCGTTCAACGATTTATAGTTGAACACCATCCTCTCCTTCCCCTTTTGCTCCTTGCCAGTTTTTGGGTCTACTGTCGTTCCTGAGTTAACCAGTATTGCCATTGTTCTGTGGCGACTCTTGCTTGGTCTGATGACCTTTAGTTTTAGTAGTGCGTCCACGTGTCTCCGGAAACTTTGCTCCATTGCAGGTGTGATGTGTTTGAGAGGCCTGTCCTGGATTGTTACATCTGGGTTTATTACTTCGATTTTGCATGTGATCTTGTTTTTGGCCCAGTGTTGTAACGGATCATCTCCAATGTAGCCTAGTTTTCTTAGCCTGTTGAGTGTTGGGCTCAACTTCCTTTGGAGCTGGTTATTTGTTTGGCCCACATAGCACTGGTTGCTTTCTTGGCCCATATTGTAATAGACTAGCTCTATTATTTCCATTTCTTCCATTGGGCTCAGTTCGATCAGTGCATTGGCCTTTTCAGTCGGTTGTGGGCTACTGCTGATAGTGGTCAGCTGTTTATAGAAGGTGATTGAGTTTCCTTCTATTCTTAACCCCCCGCTTCGCGCTCGGATGAAGTTACACCCTAAGAGCATTTGTACCCCGTCCTTCATGGTCATGTCAAATGCATAGGTGAATGGTATACGAAATGCTTGTTCATCGATGGTCATCTGTCCATCCTTTAGTTTTAGTTTCGCCGGTTGTCTTGAGTTGATGCCGTTGAAGAAGACCGTGTAGTTTAGGTCCTCCAAGGCCTCCTTTGGTACTGCCGTTCTGTTTATGCAACAGCACGTGGCTCCCGTGTCCAGTATTGCCTCGATTGTGAAGGGCTTTACTCCTGGGATTGTGAATTTGATCGGCATGTGAAACAGCCTACTTACAGCCTTTGGGGTTACAGGTGCAGCCCACGAAGCTCCTTCACTCAGCCAGTTTGCACTTTCATCAACATCCTTTCCTTTATCAGTGAGCGTAAGATCCTCCAGGTCTCTTGCCAACTGATCTTCTACCTCCTTTTCTACCTCTGCTTCGGTTCTTCGTACATTGTTTATTATTGCGTTTAGCCTGTCAATTTCCGCATGAAGGAATTGTACGTATCCGAAGACTTCCCTGAGTAGCTCGTCCGTTGTTGTATACTCCTGCTTTGCTGGTGGTGCTGGATTGATTTCCTTGTTAAGATAGAATGGGGCACACATAGGGCAGCTTGTTATTTCACACAAAGGGCAATGCAGGCGCATCTTTGTATTCGTCTTTTGTTTGCAAAACGAGCAGTCTAGTAGGTTGGGGCCTACTTCTTTGTTCTCTTCCCAGTTATGCTGGCAACTTAGCTGCTTATCCTTTACTTTAATTTGGGGCCTCCATCCTCCTTCTCTTCCAAGCATCATCCCCCATTCATCAGGGAACAGTGTCATCGATGCTATATAACGGCAGTTTTCTTCGCCTTCAGAAATGCTGCATATCGCATCGCTGTCCGGTTCATTCAGGTCCACCGAGACAACATCTAAATCCTTTGGAAGTTCGAGTCCTTCGATAATGGCCGCTCGTGCGATATTCCCATGTTGCTTGTTACATTCCCGTGCAAAATGCCCTTCATCCCCACATATGAAGCACTTGCACTTTCGCACCTTGTCAGCATGTTTGGTTTTGAAAACCCTGACATGAGAGTCATGCGGTTTTCCTTTGTAGGTCCTTGATTTTCTGATGCCGTACTTGCTTGGCTTGTTGTAATATCCCGGGACCGGGACTTGACTGCAGAAGGATAAGTCCTTCATCTCCCTTTGAACCGCTGCCTTTTTGCATGCCTCTGCTAGGAATTGGTAGGCAAAGTGTATGCGCGGGAGGACGCCGACGGTTGCTCCTGGGAATTTCTTTATGAATGCTTCCGCTATTTCTGCACCGATTAGCGGTGGCATTTTTCTGAAGAACTTCTCAGAGAGTTCCGTAGATATAAATGCTCTTCCGCTCTTGATTGCGAGGACCTTGTACTGGTTCATGTATGAGAAGATATCCCTCATCCGTTCACATGAAAGCCGGTCTAGGTCTCTGTACGCACGTTCCTGCTCGTCTGTTGATCCTTGGTATGGTTCTTCCAATGTGATAATCCTTCGTATTTGTGAGATCACATTCTGGGGATCATCAGCTATTGTTACTAGCTGGTCGTATTCTTGGACGTAGGTCGTTCTCCATTGGATCCATAGCTTCTTTTCCATTTCTCCGAGCAGATTTTCAATGGCATTTACCTTCGCCTGAGGTGTGGCCCATGTCTGGCTGTTGATCCAGTTCAGGGTGATGGATTCCCATCGGGATATCACATCCCCATATAGTCCTATATCTTCAGGTAGGACTAACAATGCTCCTGTCGTTTGTTGCGCTGACGGTAGTTGGTACAGCTCATTGTTGAACGGCTGAACCCTCCCCCTGAATGGTCTTGTCGCCCATTTCTCAGCTGCCTCATATGGGTTTGGTGCTCCTCTGATTGCTGGAGGGTATAGTATTGGTCCTGTCATTACCTCGTCCATTGGGGGTCTGTACTGGGATGTAGCACTGGTTGTTACTCCGCTGAAGGCCTTTTCTTCTTGAGCTGCTTTGTTGGTTTTAAAGATTTTTGCCAACATTGGGTACTCCATTTCTGGGATTTCATCTATATCCACAGGGTACGCCCGTTCGCTTGCACCTTGGTCGTCTGAAGATTCCTTGTTATCATTATCAGTTTCAGCGTTATTTTCCTCTGGGGAAGAGTCCCATCTGGGGCCATCAGATTCATATTGGTCTTCTTGCGTTGAATCTGTCTCTTCATCATCGCCCCATCCAGACGGTGTTACGTGCTCGGTGCTGTATGTTGGTGGTGTTATTTTGACCATGAACGCGTAGCGTCCATTATCAGCGTGCCTTACCCATTTTTCTCCATCATTTGGTCTATCTTCTTCTTGGTTCCAGTCAGTACGGGGCCGTCGGGTGAAGTGTCCGACCGATGGTTTATAGGCGGTAGGTCCTCGTGTTTGTAAGGCTGCCGTTTGGGCCTCTTTGAGTCTTTCTCTTGCTATAAGCTCTCTGCATGATTGGGCATACGAATTATCTTCCCATGTCATGCCGATGAATTCTTCTTCATCCCTCTCATGTTCTTGTGTAGACAGGGATGGTCTTGCCTCAGTGTTAATGATGGGATACGGGAGGGCGTTGTAGTCTCTGAAGCTCAGACTAACTCGTCCTCCAGTTAGTGATCCAATATTGACCGCCGTGGGCGCCTGAGGTCTGATTATCCTCGAGGGTCGCAAGACCCATCGGTCTCCTTGAGGTGCAGGTACTTGGGATCCAGCAATGGCTCGAATGCCATTACTAGCCAGATGCTCCGCAACGTGTTGGACGTTGTATCTGAACCCTGCGTAGCTCGTGTTGGTGAGCCTGCCTATGAGTGATCGGGATATTAGGAGATTGCTTTCTCCGTCCCACGTGGCTGAGTATCCCTGGGTCTGTATTGCGATTTCTATATGGTTGTAGAAATCTTCCACAGACATGAAGATTTCTGGTACGATATATACCAGCTGCGTCCCTTCAGAGAGATCTACCTCCATTGTTTCGATCACCTGGCGTTCATCTTGCCATCTGGTATCACGTAGGGCGATTAAGGCAGTCGTGCCCGCCCTTCGTCTGTGCAGCGTATGTACTCGTATCATTATGAGCCCTAGATGTATATGCTGCATACCGGTTCTCCTGACGGCTTGGTAACTTTGTTCCGTGATGAGGCGCAGGTCCGTTTGCTCTCCTTCTCGACACAGTATTCTACTGTCAGAGTAGTGCTCATAGACCCTGTGTTGCCTCTCGCTCCATCTGGCGTTGTAAAGAACCTCAGCAGGTACCAGATTTGTTCGCTGCTGCTGAGAAACGGCCAGTTGTTCTTCTGGGTTGAGCCTTCTTTCTAGGCTCCTTCCATGCGTTCTTCTTCTAATCAGACGCCGGCTTATCTCGTGTCTGGCCCGGCTGATTCGTCTGTAATTACGTATCTGATCATCTACGTTTGGGTTTGGATGCGTCGAACTTGACCCAGTTTCTATCACCGGAAGTTGTTCAGTTATTGTTCGACTCATTTTCTTGACTTTTCTTCTTCTAGTATGATCCGCGGGTTTTTGCGGCGATTCGTAGTATCTCTTCCTCCTGGTTCTTAGTCTCATGAATGAGACAGAGGACTTCTTCTTGAGTGAGGGGTCGTTTGTGGAAGACTTCGTCTTCTATTGATTGCAAGGATCGAAGGATTTCTTGTTGGGTCTGCTCTATCCTGCGAAGCCTGGCCTCCAACGCGTCTGTTTGTTGTGAAAGCAGTTCTTGTGACCGGTGGAAGTGACTAATGCTGATTTTGGAATGCAAGAGTAGTTTGTCGTATAGTACTGTGATGTTATTGCTTATATCGGAGATGTTTGGGTTTGAGTGATTAAGGAATTCAAGGTCAGCTGTTCTGCGATTCTGATACCAGTCCTGGATAGATCGTTCAAATCTATCAGCCATCGATTTTCCTCATGTGACTCCCGGAGTCCAGTGTATGAATACACCTCAATAATATACCTTGGCTACCACTTTCCCCTACCCCTCCCCACTTCTTCTTGGACTTACTCTCAGCTGCCAATACTTCTCGGAGGTGAGATAAGTTTATCGGTGGTGGCTTTAGTGTATTAATGGAAATGAGATTGTCGATGTGACGGGTATCAGAGTTTGCAAGAACAGCCTTCCTTGAAGAGGATCTAGTTGGCCATAGTTAATGGCACTGTAGCTCTGATGGGTGGTATACGCCACCCATGTAGCACTGTAGCACTGTAGCTCTCATGTTCCGCCACCCATATGGGTGGTATCAGAGCTACAGTGCCATTAACTATGGCCAACTAGATCCTCTTCAAGGAAGGCTGTTCTTGCAAACTCTGATACCCGTCACATGAGGAAAATCGATGGCTGATAGATTTGAACGATCTATCCAGGACTGGTATCAGAATCGCAGAACAGCTGACCTTGAATTCCTTAATCACTCAAACCCAAACATCTCCGATATAAGCAATAACATCACAGTACTATACGACAAACTACTCTTGCATTCCAAAATCAGCATTAGTCACTTCCACCGGTCACAAGAACTGCTTTCACAACAAACAGACGCGTTGGAGGCCAGGCTTCGCAGGATAGAGCAGACCCAACAAGAAATCCTTCGATCCTTGCAATCAATAGAAGACGAAGTCTTCCACAAACGACCCCTCACTCAAGAAGAAGTCCTCTGTCTCATTCATGAGACTAAGAACCAGGAGGAAGAGATACTACGAATCGCCGCAAAAACCGAAGTACAACAAGGACAACTGCTTGACCTTGTCTCGCAGCTCAAAAAGGCGCTCATCGGTTGATGTCAAGAAACTCGGTAGCATACCTACAGGCAACAGAAACTGTAGAAGGAATCGACCCTCCGGCAGTCGGATTCACCAAAACATCAAACCACAAAACTGCAGCAGAACAAGTCCAAGTCACGATCAAGCAGAACAACACAATAATCGAACTACTGCTTGGAATAGACAGAAAAGTCTCAGAACTCACACAACTGACAAAGGACCACTTCAAACAAAAGGGACCAGAAGATCCAAGGATAGCAAGTTCTATTGCAGAACTATCCGAAAAGCTTGCTGGACTCAATATCACTGCTCCAGAAGGACCAAAACCAATCAAAGCTTCATCAGGACCGTACTACGTCTTCAAAAACCCGCGGATCATACTAGAAGAAGAAAAGTCAAGAAAATGAGTCGAACAATAACTGAACGAGTTCCGGTGATAGAAACTGGGTCAAGTTCGACGCATCCAAACCCAAACGTAGACGATCAGATACGTAATTACAGACGAATCAGCCGGGCCAGACACGAGATAAGCCGGCGTCTGATTAGAAGAAGAACGCATGGAAGGAGCCTAGAAAGAAGGCTCAACCCAGAAGAACAACTGGCCGTTTCTCAGCAGCAGCGAACAAATCTGGTACCTGCTGAGGTTCTTTACAACGCCAGATGGAGCGAGAGGCAACACAGGGTCTATGAGCACTACTCTGACAGTAGAATACTGTGTCGAGAAGGAGAGCAAACGGACCTGCGCCTCATCACGGAACAAAGTTACCAAGCCGTCAGGAGAACCGGTATGCAGCATATACATCTAGGGCTCATAATGATACGAGTACATACGCTGCACAGACGAAGGGCGGGCACGACTGCCTTAATCGCCCTACGTGATACCAGATGGCAAGATGAACGCCAGGTGATCGAAACAATGGAGGTAGATCTCTCTGAAGGGACGCAGCTGGTATATATCGTACCAGAAATCTTCATGTCTGTGGATGATTTCTACAACCATATAGAAATCGCAATACAGACCCAGGGATACTCAGCCACGTGGGACGGAGAAAGCAATCTCCTAATATCCCGATCACTCATAGGCAGGCTCACCAACACGAGCTACGCAGGGTTCAGATACAACGTCCAACACGTTGCGGAGCATCTGGCTAGTAATGGCATTCGAGCCATTGCTGGATCCCAAGTACCTGCACCTCAAGGAGACCGATGGGTCTTGCGACCCTCGAGGATAATCAGACCTCAGGCGCCCACGGCGGTCAATATTGGATCACTAACTGGAGGACGAGTTAGTCTGAGCTTCAGAGACTACAACGCCCTCCCGTATCCCATCATTAACACTGAGGCAAGACCATCCCTGTCTACACAAGAACATGAGAGGGATGAAGAAGAATTCATCGGCATGACATGGGAAGATAATTCGTATGCCCAATCATGCAGAGAGCTTATAGCAAGAGAAAGACTCAAAGAGGCCCAAACGGCAGCCTTACAAACACGAGGACCTACCGCCTATAAACCATCGGTCGGACACTTCACCCGACGGCTCCGTACTGACTGGAACCAAGAAGAAGACAGACCAAATGATGGAGAAAAATGGGTAAGGCACGCTGATAATGGACGCTACGCGTTCATGGTCAAAATAACACCACCAACATACAGCACCGAGCACGTAACACCGTCTGGATGGGGCGATGATGAAGAGACAGATTCAACGCAAGAAGACCAATATGAATCTGATGGCCCCAGATGGGACTCTTCCCCAGAGGAAAATAACGCTGAAACTGATAATGATAACAAGGAATCTTCAGACGACCAAGGTGCAAGCGAACGGGCGTACCCTGTGGATATAGATGAAATCCCAGAAATGGAGTACCCAATGTTGGCAAAAATCTTTAAAACCAACAAAGCAGCTCAAGAAGAAAAGGCCTTCAGCGGAGTAACAACCAGTGCTACATCCCAGTACAGACCCCCAATGGACGAGGTAATGACAGGACCAATACTATACCCTCCAGCAATCAGAGGAGCACCAAACCCATATGAGGCAGCTGAGAAATGGGCGACAAGACCATTCAGGGGGAGGGTTCAGCCATTCAACAATGAGCTGTACCAACTACCGTCAGCGCAACAAACGACAGGAGCATTGTTAGTCCTACCTGAAGATATAGGACTATATGGGGATGTGATATCCCGATGGGAATCCATCACCCTGAACTGGATCAACAGCCAGACATGGGCCACACCTCAGGCGAAGGTAAATGCCATTGAAAATCTGCTCGGAGAAATGGAAAAGAAGCTATGGATCCAATGGAGAACGACCTACGTCCAAGAATACGACCAGCTAGTAACAATAGCTGATGATCCCCAGAATGTGATCTCACAAATACGAAGGATTATCACATTGGAAGAACCATACCAAGGATCAACAGACGAGCAGGAACGTGCGTACAGAGACCTAGACCGACTTTCATGTGAACGGATGAGGGATATCTTCTCATACATGAACCAGTACAAGGTCCTCGCAATCAAGAGCGGAAGAGCATTTATATCTAAGGAACTCTCTGAGAAGTTCTTCAGAAAAATGCCACCGCTAATCGGTGCAGAAATAGCGGAAGCATTCATAAAGAAATTCCCAGGAGCAACCGTCGGCGTCCTCCCGCGCATACACTTTGCCTACCAATTCCTAGCAGAGGCATGCAAAAAGGCAGCGGTTCAAAGGGAAATGAAGGACTTATCCTTCTGCAGTCAAGTCCCGGTCCCGGGATATTACAACAAGCCAAGCAAGTACGGCATCAGAAAATCAAGGACCTACAAAGGAAAACCGCATGACTCTCATGTCAGGGTTTTCAAAACCAAACATGCTGACAAGGTGCGAAAGTGCAAGTGCTTCATATGTGGGGATGAAGGGCATTTTGCACGGGAATGTAACAAGCAACATGGGAATATCGCACGAGCGGCCATTATCGAAGGACTCGAACTTCCAAAGGATTTAGATGTTGTCTCGGTGGACCTGAATGAACCGGACAGCGATGCGATATGCAGCATTTCTGAAGGCGAAGAAAACTGCCGTTATATAGCATCGATGACACTGTTCCCTGATGAATGGGGGATGATGCTTGGAAGAGAAGGAGGATGGAGGCCCCAAATTAAAGTAAAGGATAAGCAGCTAAGTTGCCAGCATAACTGGGAAGAGAACAAAGAAGTAGGCCCCAACCTACTAGACTGCTCGTTTTGCAAACAAAAGACGAATACAAAGATGCGCCTGCATTGCCCTTTGTGTGAAATAACAAGCTGCCCTATGTGTGCCCCATTCTATCTTAACAAGGAAATCAATCCAGCACCACCAGCAAAGCAGGAGTATACAACAATGGACGAGCTACTCAGGGAAGTCTTCGGATACGTACAATTCCTTCATGCGGAAATTGACAGGCTAAACGCAATAATAAACAATGTACGAAGGACCGAAGCAGAGGTAGAAAAGGAGGTAGAAGATCAGTTGGCAAGAGACCTGGAGGATCTTACGCTCACTGATAAAGGAAAGGATGTTGATGAAAGTGCAAACTGGCTGAGTGAAGGAGCTTCGTGGGCTGCACCTGTAACCCCAAAGGCTGTAAGTAGGCTGTTTCACATGCCGATCAAATTCACAATCCCAGGAGTAAAGCCCTTCACAATCGAGGCAATACTGGACACGGGAGCCACGTGCTGTTGCATAAACAGAACGGCAGTACCAAAGGAGGCCTTGGAGGACCTAAACTACACGGTCTTCTTCAACGGCATCAACTCAAGACAACCGGCGAAACTAAAACTAAAGGATGGACAGATGACCATCGATGAACAAGCATTTCGTATACCGTTCACCTATGCATTTGACATGACCATGAAGGACTGGGTACAAATGCTCTTAGGGTGTAACTTCATCCGAGCGCGAAGCGGGGGGTTAAGAATAGAAGGAAACTCAATCACCTTCTATAAACAGCTGACCACTATCAGCAGTAGCCCACAACCGACTGAAAAGGCCAATGCACTGATCGAACTGAGCCCAATGGAAGAAATGGAAATAATAGAGCTAGTCTATTACAATATGGGCCAAGAAAGCAACCAGTGTTATGTGGACCAAACAAATAACCAGCTCCAAAGGAAGTTGAGCCCAACACTCAACAGGCTAAGAAAACTAGGCTACATTGGAGATGATCCGTTACAACACTGGGCCAAAAACAAGATCACATGCAAAATCGAAGTAATAAACCCAGATGTAACAATCCAGGACAGGCCTCTCAAACACATCACACCTGCAATGGAGCAAAGTTTCCGGAGACACGTGGACGCACTACTAAAACTAAAGGTCATCAGACCAAGCAAGAGTCGCCACAGAACAATGGCAATACTGGTTAACTCAGGAACGACAGTAGACCCAAAAACTGGCAAGGAGCAAAAGGGGAAGGAGAGGATGGTGTTCAACTATAAATCGTTGAACGACAACACCCATAAGGACCAGTACACACTACCTGGCATCAACACCATCCTGAAAAAGGTCGGAAATGCAAACATATACAGCAAGTTCGACCTAAAAAGTGGATTCCACCAGATAGCAATGGACGAGGACAGCATACCCTGGACGGCATTCGTAGTTCCAGGAGGTCTATATGAATGGCTGGTAATGCCATTCGGTCTCAAAAACGCACCGGCGGTCTTTCAGAGAAAAATGGACCATTGTTTCAAAGGAACAGAAGAATTCGCCGCCGTCTACATTGACGACATCCTAGTCTTCTCACGAACGGAGGAGGAACATATTGCTCACCTTCAAAAGGTTCTAAGCATATGCGAGAAAGAAGGGCTTGTCCTATCACCAACCAAAATGAAGATCGCAACCCAAGAGGTGGAGTTCCTCGGAGCAATTATTGGGGATAAAAGGATAAAACTCCAGCCGCACATCATAAAGAAAATATCGGAGTTCAAGGAGGAGACCCTGCGCGATAAGAAAGGCCTCAGAACATGGCTGGGCATATTAAATTATGCCAGGGCGTACATACCAAAGCTAGGTATTAAACTCGGACCTTTATACTCAAAAACAAGCCCGCACGGAGACAAACGCATAAAGGAGTCTGACCTCAAAATCGTCCGCCAGCTGAAAGAGGAGATACAAAATCTCCCAGACCTAGAGATACCCCCCGAAGACGCCTACATCATACTAGAAACAGACGGATGCATGGAAGGATGGGGAGGGGTATGTAAATGGAAGAAATCCAGAAGCGACCCAAGAACAACGGAGCGCGTATGCGCTTATGCGAGCGGCAAATTTCCTATAGTCAAAGCAACAATAGATGCGGAAATCCACGCCGCGATGGAAAGCCTCCAGGCAATGAAAATCCACTACCTGGATAAGGAAGAAATCACCCTGAGGACTGACTGCCAAGCTATCATTAGCTTCTACAACAAGACAGCAGCAAACAAACCCTCTCGAGTCCGATGGATCGGATTCACCGATTTCATCACCGGTACCGGCGTAGAAATACGCTTCGAACACATAAGCGGCAAGGACAACGTACTCGCCGACGCACTCTCACGTTTAGTTCACTATCTCTGTGCAGGATGTTTAACGGACGAAGAAGCAGAGGTCGTGGCCGTGGCTTCGGAAGAGCTACAAGCTATGAAGGCATCGCACCATGGCGCATCTATCAGACACGCGGAGGAGCAAGTTCTCATGTACATGCATGGCCTGCTCCGACAGATAGAGCAGATGAGTACCATAATGTCCTCTTCTACATGCGTCAGCGAGACAGGATGTCAACCCAACTCAACCCGGAGCAAGAACAAATCGAAGGGGAAAGAATTACCCAAGAGCGCCTCGAAGAAGCAGCAGATGAAGCCCAGCAAACAATGGAACAGTTCTGTACCATGCTACGATACAAAATGGAGCACTATGAAACCCAGGAACAGAACCATCCGAACGAAGGATGGGCCGAACAGCAGCAAAGGGCTAATAACCAACTCACAACAGCTGAACGAGTATGCGGAGATCTGGCCCGACTCGTACGAAGAGTTCAAGAATGAGTTAGACCAAGCCCAAGCCCAAGCACAAAGTAATATTTTGGAAGCCGCCCCTGGTATTACATCGCCCCCTGTTTTCAATAAACCAGGATACCATCAGCTGTTTTGATGGGTCCTATTTGTGTACAAAAGTCGCCTAGTGGCGCATTATAATTTGTCGTATGAGTCGAAGATAACAAAAGCATCTTTGCATGTGTCGATGGGGCCCAATGAGCACCCGACATGCATTATTGCTTCTTGTTTCCTTCTTGAGAGTATCTCCTTTATAAGGGGCTCTCAGTTCTCTTGAAACGGAATCCACTGATACACCATCAGAAGCCAATTCTTGAGAGAAGGTCAGTAAAAATCTTTAAGCTTTCAATAATATTCAGTTTTTATTCTCTACTCTGTTTTCTATACTTGATCTATAAGGCTTAAGTTACATAGCTTATTTGGGAAAGGTATTCACATACCTGACTTTGTGCATTCGGGATGCGCCGCCCCAAATAGGATTAAGTAACCCAGCAATTCGTAGATCATGGATAGAACTTAGAGCAGTAAGGGTAAAAGTTTAATGTTCCGCCACCCATATGGTATCAGAGCTACAGTGCCATTAACTATGGCCAACTAGATCCTCTTCAAGGAAGGCTGTTCTTGCAAACTCTGATACCCGTCACATCGACAATCTCATTTCCATTAATACACTAAAGCCACCACCGATAAACTTATCTCACCTCCGAGAAGTATTGGCAGCTGAGAGTAAGTCCAAGAAGAAGTGGGGAGGGGTAGGGGAAAGTGGTAGCCAAGGTATATTATTGAGGTGTATTCATACACTGGACTCCGGGAGTCACATGAGGAAAATCGATGGCTGATAGATTTGAACGATCTATCCAGGACTGGTATCAGAATCGCAGAACAGCTGACCTTGAATTCCTTAATCACTCAAACCCAAACATCTCCGATATAAGCAATAACATCACAGTACTATACGACAAACTACTCTTGCATTCCAAAATCAGCATTAGTCACTTCCACCGGTCACAAGAACTGCTTTCACAACAAACAGACGCGTTGGAGGCCAGGCTTCGCAGGATAGAGCAGACCCAACAAGAAATCCTTCGATCCTTGCAATCAATAGAAGACGAAGTCTTCCACAAACGACCCCTCACTCAAGAAGAAGTCCTCTGTCTCATTCATGAGACTAAGAACCAGGAGGAAGAGATACTACGAATCGCCGCAAAAACCCGCGGATCATACTAGAAGAAGAAAAGTCAAGAAAATGAGTCGAACAATAACTGAACAACTTCCGGTGATAGAAACTGGGTCAAGTTCGACGCATCCAAACCCAAACGTAGACGATCAGATACGTAATTACAGACGAATCAGCCGGGCCAGACACGAGATAAGCCGGCGTCTGATTAGAAGAAGAACGCATGGAAGGAGCCTAGAAAGAAGGCTCAACCCAGAAGAACAACTGGCCGTTTCTCAGCAGCAGCGAACAAATCTGGTACCTGCTGAGGTTCTTTACAACGCCAGATGGAGCGAGAGGCAACACAGGGTCTATGAGCACTACTCTGACAGTAGAATACTGTGTCGAGAAGGAGAGCAAACGGACCTGCGCCTCATCACGGAACAAAGTTACCAAGCCGTCAGGAGAACCGGTATGCAGCATATACATCTAGGGCTCATAATGATACGAGTACATACGCTGCACAGACGAAGGGCGGGCACGACTGCCTTAATCGCCCTACGTGATACCAGATGGCAAGATGAACGCCAGGTGATCGAAACAATGGAGGTAGATCTCTCTGAAGGGACGCAGCTGGTATATATCGTACCAGAAATCTTCATGTCTGTGGATGATTTCTACAACCATATAGAAATCGCAATACAGACCCAGGGATACTCAGCCACGTGGGACGGAGAAAGCAATCTCCTAATATCCCGATCACTCATAGGCAGGCTCACCAACACGAGCTACGCAGGGTTCAGATACAACGTCCAACACGTTGCGGAGCATCTGGCTAGTAATGGCATTCGAGCCATTGCTGGATCCCAAGTACCTGCACCTCAAGGAGACCGATGGGTCTTGCGACCCTCGAGGATAATCAGACCTCAGGCGCCCACGGCGGTCAATATTGGATCACTAACTGGAGGACGAGTTAGTCTGAGCTTCAGAGACTACAACGCCCTCCCGTATCCCATCATTAACACTGAGGCAAGACCATCCCTGTCTACACAAGAACATGAGAGGGATGAAGAAGAATTCATCGGCATGACATGGGAAGATAATTCGTATGCCCAATCATGCAGAGAGCTTATAGCAAGAGAAAGACTCAAAGAGGCCCAAACGGCAGCCTTACAAACACGAGGACCTACCGCCTATAAACCATCGGTCGGACACTTCACCCGACGGCTCCGTACTGACTGGAACCAAGAAGAAGACAGACCAAATGATGGAGAAAAATGGGTAAGGCACGCTGATAATGGACGCTACGCGTTCATGGTCAAAATAACACCACCAACATACAGCACCGAGCACGTAACACCGTCTGGATGGGGCGATGATGAAGAGACAGATTCAACGCAAGAAGACCAATATGAATCTGATGGCCCCAGATGGGACTCTTCCCCAGAGGAAAATAACGCTGAAACTGATAATGATAACAAGGAATCTTCAGACGACCAAGGTGCAAGCGAACGGGCGTACCCTGTGGATATAGATGAAATCCCAGAAATGGAGTACCCAATGTTGGCAAAAATCTTTAAAACCAACAAAGCAGCTCAAGAAGAAAAGGCCTTCAGCGGAGTAACAACCAGTGCTACATCCCAGTACAGACCCCCAATGGACGAGGTAATGACAGGACCAATACTATACCCTCCAGCAATCAGAGGAGCACCAAACCCATATGAGGCAGCTGAGAAATGGGCGACAAGACCATTCAGGGGGAGGGTTCAGCCGTTCAACAATGAGCTGTACCAACTACCGTCAGCGCAACAAACGACAGGAGCATTGTTAGTCCTACCTGAAGATATAGGACTATATGGGGATGTGATATCCCGATGGGAATCCATCACCCTGAACTGGATCAACAGCCAGACATGGGCCACACCTCAGGCGAAGGTAAATGCCATTGAAAATCTGCTCGGAGAAATGGAAAAGAAGCTATGGATCCAATGGAGAACGACCTACGTCCAAGAATACGACCAGCTAGTAACAATAGCTGATGATCCCCAGAATGTGATCTCACAAATACGAAGGATTATCACATTGGAAGAACCATACCAAGGATCAACAGACGAGCAGGAACGTGCGTACAGAGACCTAGACCGGCTTTCATGTGAACGGATGAGGGATATCTTCTCATACATGAACCAGTACAAGGTCCTCGCAATCAAGAGCGGAAGAGCATTTATATCTACGGAACTCTCTGAGAAGTTCTTCAGAAAAATGCCACCGCTAATCGGTGCAGAAATAGCGGAAGCATTCATAAAGAAATTCCCAGGAGCAACCGTCGGCGTCCTCCCGCGCATACACTTTGCCTACCAATTCCTAGCAGAGGCATGCAAAAAGGCAGCGGTTCAAAGGGAGATGAAGGACTTATCCTTCTGCAGTCAAGTCCCGGTCCCGGGATATTACAACAAGCCAAGCAAGTACGGCATCAGAAAATCAAGGACCTACAAAGGAAAACCGCATGACTCTCATGTCAGGGTTTTCAAAACCAAACATGCTGACAAGGTGCGAAAGTGCAAGTGCTTCATATGTGGGGATGAAGGGCATTTTGCACGGGAATGTAACAAGCAACATGGGAATATCGCACGAGCGGCCATTATCGAAGGACTCGAACTTCCAAAGGATTTAGATGTTGTCTCGGTGGACCTGAATGAACCGGACAGCGATGCGATATGCAGCATTTCTGAAGGCGAAGAAAACTGCCGTTATATAGCATCGATGACACTGTTCCCTGATGAATGGGGGATGATGCTTGGAAGAGAAGGAGGATGGAGGCCCCAAATTAAAGTAAAGGATAAGCAGCTAAGTTGCCAGCATAACTGGGAAGAGAACAAAGAAGTAGGCCCCAACCTACTAGACTGCTCGTTTTGCAAACAAAAGACGAATACAAAGATGCGCCTGCATTGCCCTTTGTGTGAAATAACAAGCTGCCCTATGTGTGCCCCATTCTATCTTAACAAGGAAATCAATCCAGCACCACCAGCAAAGCAGGAGTATACAACAACGGACGAGCTACTCAGGGAAGTCTTCGGATACGTACAATTCCTTCATGCGGAAATTGACAGGCTAAACGCAATAATAAACAATGTACGAAGAACCGAAGCAGAGGTAGAAAAGGAGGTAGAAGATCAGTTGGCAAGAGACCTGGAGGATCTTACGCTCACTGATAAAGGAAAGGATGTTGATGAAAGTGCAAACTGGCTGAGTGAAGGAGCTTCGTGGGCTGCACCTGTAACCCCAAAGGCTGTAAGTAGGCTGTTTCACATGCCGATCAAATTCACAATCCCAGGAGTAAAGCCCTTCACAATCGAGGCAATACTGGACACGGGAGCCACGTGCTGTTGCATAAACAGAACGGCAGTACCAAAGGAGGCCTTGGAGGACCTAAACTACACGGTCTTCTTCAACGGCATCAACTCAAGACAACCGGCGAAACTAAAACTAAAGGATGGACAGATGACCATCGATGAACAAGCATTTCGTATACCGTTCACCTATGCATTTGACATGACCATGAAGGACGGGGTACAAATGCTCTTAGGGTGTAACTTCATCCGAGCGCGAAGCGGGGGGTTAAGAATAGAAGGAAACTCAATCACCTTCTATAAACAGCTGACCACTATCAGCAGTAGCCCACAACCGACTGAAAAGGCCAATGCACTGATCGAACTGAGCCCAATGGAAGAAATGGAAATAATAGAGCTAGTCTATTACAATATGGGCCAAGAAAGCAACCAGTGCTATGTGGGCCAAACAAATAACCAGCTCCAAAGGAAGTTGAGCCCAACACTCAACAGGCTAAGAAAACTAGGCTACATTGGAGATGATCCGTTACAACACTGGGCCAAAAACAAGATCACATGCAAAATCGAAGTAATAAACCCAGATGTAACAATCCAGGATAGGCCTCTCAAACACATCACACCTGCAATGGAGCAAAGTTTCCGGAGACACGTGGACGCACTACTAAAACTAAAGGTCATCAGACCAAGCAAGAGTCGCCACAGAACAATGGCAATACTGGTTAACTCAGGAACGACAGTAGACCCAAAAACTGGCAAGGAGCAAAAGGGGAAGGAGAGGATGGTGTTCAACTATAAATCGTTGAACGACAACACCCATAAGGACCAGTACACACTACCTGGCATCAACACCATCCTGAAGAAGGTCGGAAATGCAAACATATACAGCAAGTTCGACCTAAAAAGTGGATTCCACCAGATAGCAATGGACGAGGACAGCATACCCTGGACGGCATTCGTAGTTCCAGGAGGTCTATATGAATGGCTGGTAATGCCATTCGGTCTCAAAAACGCACCGGCGGTCTTTCAGAGAAAAATGGACCATTGTTTCAAAGGAACAGAAGAATTCGCCGCCGTCTACATTGACGACATCCTAGTCTTCTCACGAACGGAGGAGGAACATATTGCTCACCTTCAAAAGGTTCTAAGCATATGCGAGAAAGAAGGGCTTGTCCTATCACCAACCAAAATGAAGATCGCAACCCAAGAGGTGGAGTTCCTCGGAGCAATTATTGGGAATAAAAGGATAAAACTCCAGCCGCACATCATAAAGAAAATATCGGAGTTCAAGGAGGAGACCCTGCGCGATAAGAAAGGCCTCAGAACATGGCTGGGCATATTAAATTATGCCAGGGCGTACATACCAAAGCTAGGTATTAAACTCGGACCTTTATACTCAAAAACAAGCCCGCACGGAGACAAACGCATAAAGGAGTCTGACCTCAAAATCATCCGCCAGCTGAAAGAGGAGATACAAAATATCCCAGACCTAGAGATACCCCCCGAAGACGCCTACATCATACTAGAAACAGACGGATGCATGGAAGGATGGGGAGGGGTATGTAAATGGAAGAAATCCAGAAGCGACCCAAGAACAACGGAGCGCGTATGCGCTTATGCGAGCGGCAAATTTCCTATAGTCAAAGCAACAATAGATGCGGAAATCCACGCCGCGATGGAAAGCCTCCAGGCAATGAAAATCCACTACCTGGATAAGGAAGAAATCACCCTGAGGACTGACTGCCAAGCTATCATTAGCTTCTACAACAAGACAGCAGCAAACAAACCCTCTCGAGTCCGATGGATCGGATTCACCGATTTCATCACCGGTACCGGCGTAGAAATACGCTTCGAACACATAAGCGGCAAGGACAACGTACTCGCCGACGCACTCTCACGTTTAGTTCACTATCTCTGTGCAGGATGTTTAACGGACGAAGAAGCAGAGGTCGTGGCCGTGGCTTCGGAAGAGCTACAAGCTATGAAGGCATCGCACCAGGGCGCATCTATCAGACACGCGGAGGAGCAAGTTCTCATGTACATGCATGGCCTGCTCCGACAGATAGAGCAGATGAGTACCATAATGTCCTCTTCTACATGCGTCAGCGAGACAGGATGTCAACCCAACTCAACCCGGAGCAAGCACAAATCGAAGGGGAAAGAATTACCCAAGAGCGCCTCGAAGAAGCAGCAGATGAAGCCCAGCAAACAATGGAACAGTTCTGTACCATGCTACGATACAAAATGGAGCACTATGAAACCCAGGAACAGAACCATCCGAACGAAGGATGGGCCGAACAGCAGCAAAGGGCTAATAACCAACTCACAACAGCTGAACGAGTATGCGGAGATCTGGCCCGACTCGTACGAAGAGTTCAAGAATGAGTTAGACCAAGCCCAAGCCCAAGCACAAAGTAATACTTTGGAAGCCGCCCCTGGTATTACATCGCCCCCTGTTTTCAATAAACCAGGATACCATCAGCTGTTTTGATGGGTCCTATTTGTGTACAAAAGTCGCCTAGTGGTGCATTATAATTTGTCGTATGAGTCGAAGATAACAAAAGCATCTTTGCATGTGTCGATGGGGCCCAATGAGCACCCGACATGCATTATTGCTTCTTGTTTCCTTCTTGAGAGTATCTCCTTTATAAGGGGCTCTCAGTTCTCTTGAAACGGCATCCACTGATACACCATCATTGCCAATTTCCGGAATCTGAAAGGCTCAGGGAGATTGTCAGAATAAATCCAAGAAAGAAATCTGAAAGGCTCAGGGAGATAGTCAGACACCTTTCTCAACAACGGAGCCGAATTTGCAAGTATTGTGGATCAATTAAAGGAAACCTGAAAGGCTCAGGGAGATAGTCAGAATCCTTTAATTTACTATCCTATCTTATTGTATTACTAATATTATTTCAACAGAGGAAGCTTTCCAACAAAACAGAAATCCCAGAGACACAGACGATTAAGCTCCAAAGAAAAGTACTGGCAGAAGAGTGTAAGCCCAGGAAGACCGTGAGTAAAATCGAAAGAGTCTCAAAGAAATCTGACTTTATAATGGAAAACCCCTCTGAGCGACGAGCCTACAGAAATCCTGCAACTGAAGAATGGGCAGGACATGATACAATCACTGGAGGGATTCAGCTTCGAAGCGGAAGAATTCTTGAACCCTTCCAGTGGACACAAAGATACACAAGATTCCGAACAACACCAGGAACACGTGTACAACAGGAAGAGCACCTTAGGCTATCAAAGAACATTAAACAAATAATGCTCGAAGAACTGGGACAAGTCATTTGCACAGTAAACACAATCATCAACAAGGACTTATCTCAGGTCATACAATTCCTAAGTCCAAGAATAAGACCAACGCCAAACCTGCAATATTCAAGGACAAGACTCGAGGCACAAAGAACCAGAATCAAACGAATAAAGGAAGAGTTCGTACTACTCGTGGACAACGATGAATATAACCCATGGAATAGGCGAAACAGGATTAGGTTCCAACAACCCATTCAAACTCATCACGAAGAAGACCCAATCCAAGAAAGAGAAAGTAGCCCAAACATGGAATATTTCAGTCCAGATGAAGGATGACCAGTCCAAACCAACGCCAAAATCCCTGGTCTTTATAAGTTAATTTGTCAGTAGATATATCTCTCATTAGTGCTAATGATAATAGGATCTGCTTAGATCCGTGTAATGTCAACAGTGAGAACTGTAATATTGTCGATGGGGCCCAATGTGCACCCGGATATTAAGATCCACTGATACACCATCAGAAGCCAATTCTTGAGAGAAGGTCAGTAAAAATCTTTAAGCTTTCAATAATATTCAGTTTTTATTCTCTACTCTGTTTTCTATACTTGATCTATAAGGCTTAAGTTACATAGCTTATTTGGGAAAGGTATTCACATACCTGACTTTGTGCATTCGGGATGCGCCGCCCCAAATAGGATTAAGTAACCCAGCAATTCGTAGATCATGGATAGAACTTAGAGCAGTAAGGGTAAAAGTTTAATGTTCCGCCACCCATATGGTATCAGAGCTACAGTGCCATTAACTATGGCCAACTAGATCCTCTTCAAGGAAGGCTGTTCTTGCAAACTCTGATACCCGTCACATCGACAATCTCATTTCCATTAATACACTAAAGCCACCACCGATAAACTTATCTCACCTCCGAGAAGTATTGGCAGCTGAGAGTAAGTCCAAGAAGAAGTGGGGAGGGGTAGGGGAAAGTGGTAGCCAAGGTATATTATTAAGGTGTATTCATACACTGGACTCCGGGAGTCACATGAGGAAAATCGATGGCTGATAGATTTGAACGATCTATCCAGGACTGGTATCAGAATCGCAGAACAGCTGACCTTGAATTCCTTAATCACTCAAACCCAAACATCTCCGATATAAGCAATAACATCACAGTACTATACGACAAACTACTCTTGCATTCCAAAATCAGCATTAGTCACTTCCACCGGTCACAAGAACTGCTTTCACAACAAACAGACGCGTTGGAGGCCAGGCTTCGCAGGATAGAGCAGACCCAACAAGAAATCCTTCGATCCTTGCAATCAATAGAAGACGAAGTCTTCCACAAACGACCCCTCACTCAAGAAGAAGTCCTCTGTCTCATTCATGAGACTAAGAACCAGGAGGAAGAGATACTACGAATCGCCGCAAAAACCAAAGTACAACAAGGACAACTGCTTGACCTTGTCTCGCAGCTCAAAAAGGCGCTCATCGGTTGATGTCAAGAAACTCGGTAGCATACCTACAGGCAACAGAAACTGTAGAAGGAATCGACCCTCCGGCAGTCGGATTCACCAAAACATCAAACCACAAAACTGCAGCAGAACAAGTCCAAGTCACGATCAAGCAGAACAACACAATAATCGAACTACTGCTTGGAATAGACAGAAAAGTCTCAGAACTCACACAACTGACAAAGGACCACTTCAAACAAAAGGGACCAGAAGATCCAAGGATAGCAAGTTCTATTGCAGAACTATCCGAAAAGCTTGCTGGACTCAATATCACTGCTCCAGAAGGACCAAAACCAATCAAAGCTTCATCAGGACCGTACTACGTCTTCAAAAACCCACGGATCATACTAGAAGAAGAAAAGTCAAGAAAATGAGTCGAACAATAACTGAACAACTTCCGGTGATAGAAACTGGGTCAAGTTCGACGCATCCAAACCCAAACGTAGACGATCAGATACGTAATTACAGACGAATCAGCCGGGCCAGACACGAGATAAGCCGGCGTCTGATTAGAAGAAGAACGCATGGAAGGAGCCTAGAAAGAAGGCTCAACCCAGAAGAACAACTGGCCGTTTCTCAGCAGCAGCGAACAAATCTGGTACCTGCTGAGGTTCTTTACAACGCCAGATGGAGCGAGAGGCAACACAGGGTCTATGAGCACTACTCTGACAGTAGAATACTGTGTCGAGAAGGAGAGCAAACGGACCTGCGCCTCATCACGGAACAAAGTTACCAAGCCGTCAGGAGAACCGGTATGCAGCATATACATCTAGGGCTCATAATGATACGAGTACATACGCTGCACAGACGAAGGGCGGGCACAACTGCCTTAATCGCCCTACGTGATACCAGATGGCAAGATGAACGCCAGGTGATCGAAACAATGGAGGTAGATCTCTCTGAAGGGACGCAGCTGGTATATATCGTACCAAAAATCTTCATGTCTGTGGATGATTTCTACAACCATATAGAAATCGCAATACAGACCCAGGGATACTCAGCCACGTGGGACGGAGAAAGCAATCTCCTAATATCCCGATCACTCATAGGCAGGCTCACCAACACGAGCTACGCAGGGTTCAGATACAACGTCCAACACGTTGCGGAGCATCTGGCTAGTAATGGCATTCGAGCCATTGCTGGATCCCAAGTACCTGCACCTCAAGGAGACCGATGGGTCTTGCGACCCTCGAGGATAATCAGACCTCAGGCGCCCACGGCGGTCAATATTGGATCACTAACTGGAGGACGAGTTAGTCTGAGCTTCAGAGACTACAACGCCCTCCCGTATCCCATCATTAACACTGAGGCAAGACCATCCCTGTCTACACAAGAACATGAGAGGGATGAAGAAGAATTCATCGGCATGACATGGGAAGATAATTCGTATGCCCAATCATGCAGAGAGCTTATAGCAAGAGAAAGACTCAAAGAGGCCCGAACGGCAGCCTTACAAACACGAGGACCTACCGCCTATAAACCATCGGTCGGACACTTCACCCGACGGCTCAGTACTGACTGGAACCAAGAAGAAGACAGACCAAATGATGGAGAAAAATGGGTAAGGCACGCTGATAATGGACGCTACGCGTTCGTGGTCAAAATAACACCACCAACATACAGCACCGAGCACGTAACACCGTCTGGATGGGGCGATGATGAAGAGACAGATTCAACGCAAGAAGACCAATATGAATCTGATGGCCCCAGATGGGACTCTTCCCCAGAGGAAAATAACGCTGAAATTGATAATGATAACAAGGAATCTTCAGACGACCAAGGTGCAAGCGAACGGGCGTACCCTGTGGATATAGATGAAATCCCAGAAATGGAGTACCCAATGTTGGCAAAAATCTTTAAAACCAACAAAGCAGCTCAAGAAGAAAAGGCCTTCAGCGGAGTAACAACCAGTGCTACATCCCAGTACAGACCCCCAATGGACGAGGTAATGACAGGACCAATACTATACCCTCCAGCAATCAGAGGAGCACCAAACCCATATGAGGCAGCTGAGAAATGGGCGACAAGACCATTCAGGGGGAGGGTTCAGCCGTTCAACAATGAGCTGTACCAACTACCGTCAGCGCAACAAACGACAGGAGCATTGTTAGTCCTACCTGAAGATATAGGACTATATGGGGATGTGATATCCCAATGGGAATCCATCACCCTGAACTGGATCAACAGCCAGACATGGGCCACACCTCAGGCGAAGGTAAATGCCATTGAAAATCTGCTCGGAGAAATGGAAAAGAAGCTATGGATCCAATGGAGAACGACCTACGTCCAAGAATACGACCAGCTAGTAACAATAGCTGATGATCCCCAGAATGTGATCTCACAAATACGAAGGATTATCACATTGGAAGAACCATACCAAGGATCAACAGACGAGCAGGAACGTGCGTACAGAGACCTAGACCGGCTTTCATGTGAACGGATGAGGGATATCTTCTCATACATGAACCAGTACAAGGTCCTCGCAATCAAGAGCGGAAGAGCATTTATATCTACGGAACTCTCTGAGAAGTTCTTCAGAAAAATGCCACCGCTAATCGGTGCAGAAATAGCGGAAGCATTCATAAAGAAATTCCCAGGAGCAACCGTCGGCGTCCTCCCGCGCATACACTTTGCCTACCAATTCCTAGCAGAGGCATGCAAAAAGGCAGCGGTTCAAAGGGAGATGAAGGACTTATCCTTCTGCAGTCAAGTCCCGGTCCCGGGATATTACAACAAGCCAAGCAAGTACGGCATCAGAAAATCAAGGACCTACAAAGGAAAACCGCATGACTCTCATGTCAGGGTTTTCAAAACCAAACATGCTGACAAGGTGCGAAAGTGCAAGTGCTTCATATGTGGGGATGAAGGGCATTTTGCACGGGAATGTAACAAGCAACATGGGAATATCGCACGAGCGGCCATTATCGAAGGACTCGAACTTCCAAAGGATTTAGATGTTGTCTCGGTGGACCTGAATGAACCGGACAGCGATGCGATATGCAGCATTTCTGAAGGTGAAGAAAACTGCCGTTATATAGCATCGATGACACTGTTCCCTGATGAATGGGGGATGATGCTTGGAAGAGAAGGAGGATGGAGGCCCCAAATTAAAGTAAAGGATAAGCAGCTAAGTTGCCAGCATAACTGGGAAGAGAACAAAGAAGTAGGCCCCAACCTACTAGACTGCTCGTTTTGCAAACAAAAGACGAATACAAAGATGCGCCTGCATTGCCCTTTGTGTGAAATAACAAGCTGCCCTATGTGTGCCCCATTCTATCTTAACAAGGAAATCAATCCAGCACCACCAGCAAAGCAGGAGTATACAACAACGGACGAGCTACTCAGGGAAGTCTTCGGATACGTACAATTCCTTCATGCGGAAATTGACAGGCTAAACGCAATAATAAACAATGTATGAAGGACCGAAGCAGAGGTAGAAAAGGAGGTAGAAGATCAGTTGGCAAGAGACCTGGAGGATCTTACGCTCACTGATAAAGGAAAGGATGTTGATGAAAGTGCAAACTGGCTGAGTGAAGGAGCTTCGTGGGCTGCACCTGTAACCCCAAAGGCTGTAAGTAGGCTGTTTCACATGCCGATCAAATTCACAATCCCAGGAGTAAAGCCCTTCACAATCGAGGCAATACTGGACACGGGAGCCACGTGCTGTTGCATAAACAGAACGGCAGTACCAAAGGAGGCCTTGGAGGACCTAAACTACACGGTCTTCTTCAACGGCATCAACTCAAGACAACCGGCGAAACTAAAACTAAAGGATGGACAGATGACCATCGATGAACAAGCATTTCGTATACCGTTCACCTATGCATTTGACATGACCATGAAGGACGGGGTACAAATGCTCTTAGGGTGTAACTTCATCCGAGCGCGAAGCGGGGGGTTAAGAATAGAAGGAAACTCAATCACCTTCTATAAACAGCTGACCACTATCAGCAGTAGCCCACAACCGACTGAAAAGGCCAATGCACTGATCGAACTGAGCCCAATGGAAGAAATGGAAATAATAGAGCTAGTCTATTACAATATGGGCCAAGAAAGCAACCAGTGTTATGTGGGCCAAACAAATAACCAGCTCCAAAGGAAGTTGAGCCCAACACTCAACAGGCTAAGAAAACTAGGCTACATTGGAGATGATCCGTTACAACACTGGGCCAAAAACAAGATCACATGCAAAATCGAAGTAATAAACCCAGATGTAACAATCCAGGACAGGCCTCTCAAACACATCACACCTGCAATGGAGCAAAGTTTCCGGAGACACGTGGACGCACTACTAAAACTAAAGGTCATCAGACCAAGCAAGAGTCGCCACAGAACAATGGCAATACTGGTTAACTCAGGAACGACAGTAGACCCAAAAACTGGCAAGGAGCAAAAGGGGAAGGAGAGGATGGTGTTCAACTATAAATCGTTGAACGACAACACCCATAAGGACCAGTACACACTACCTGGCATCAACACCATCCTGAAGAAGGTCGGAAATGCAAACATATACAGCAAGTTCGACCTAAAAAGTGGATTCCACCAGATAGCAATGGACGAGGACAGCATACCCTGGACGGCATTCGTAGTTCCAGGAGGTCTATATGAATGGCTGGTAATGCCATTCGGTCTCAAAAACGCACCGGCGGTCTTTCAGAGAAAAATGGACCATTGTTTCAAAGGAACAGAAGAATTCGCCGCCGTCTACATTGACGACATCCTAGTCTTCTCACGAACGGAGGAGGAACATATTGCTCACCTTCAAAAGGTTCTAAGCATATGCGAGAAAGAAGGGCTTGTCCTATCACCAACCAAAATGAAGATCGCAACCCAAGAGGTGGAGTTCCTCGGAGCAATTATTGGGAATAAAAGGATAAAACTCCAGCCGCACATCATAAAGAAAATATCGGAGTTCAAGGAGGAGACCCTGCGCGATAAGAAAGGCCTCAGAACATGGCTGGGCATATTAAATTATGCCAGGGCGTACATACCAAAGCTAGGTATTAAACTCGGACCTTTATACTCAAAAACAAGCCCGCACTGACCTCAAAATCGTCCGCCAGCTGAAAGAGGAGATACAAAATCTCCCAGACCTAGAGATACCCCCCGAAGACGCCTACATCATACTAGAAACAGACGGATGCATGGAAGGATGGGGAGGGGTATGTAAATGGAAGAAATCCAGAAGCGACCCAAGAACAACGGAGCGCGTATGCGCTTATGCGAGCGGCAAATTTCCTATAGTCAAAGCAACAATAGATGCGGAAATCCACGCCGCGATGGAAAGCCTCCAGGCAATGAAAATCCACTACCTAGATAAGGAAGAAATCACCCTGAGGACTGACTGCCAAGCTATCATTAGCTTCTACAACAAGACAGCAGCAAACAAACCCTCTCGAGTCCGATGGATCGGATTCACCAATTTCATCACCGGTACCGGCGTAGAAATACGCTTCGAACACATAAGCGGCAAGGACAACGTACTCGCCGACGCACTCTCACGTTTAGTTCACTATCTCTGTGCAGGATGTTTAACGAACGAAGAAGCAGAGGTCGTGGCCGTGGCTTCGGAAGAGCTACAAGCTATGAAGGCATCGCACCATGGCGCATCTATCAGACACGCGGAGGAGCAAGTTCTCATGTACATGCATGGCCTGCTCCGACAGATAGAGCAGATGAGTACCATAATGTCCTCTTCTACATGCGTCAGCGAGATAGGATGTCAACCCAACTCAACCCGGAGCAAGCACAAATCGAAGGGGAAAGAATTACCCAAGAGCGCCTCGAAGAAGCAGCAGATGAAGCCCAGCAAACAATGGAACAGTTCTGTACCATGCTACGATACAAAATGGAGCACTATGAATCCCAGGAACAGAACCATCCGAACGAAGGATGGGCCGAACAGCAGCAAAGGGCTAATAACCAACTCACAACAGCTGAACGAGTATGCGGAGATCTGGCCCGACTCGTACGAAGAGTTCAAGAATGAGTTAGACCAAGCCCAAGCCCAAGCACAAAGTAATATTTTGGAAGCCGCCCCTGGTATTACATCGCCCCCTGTTTTCAATAAACCAGGATACCATCAGCTGTTTTGATGGGTCCTATTTGTGTACAAAAGTCGCCTAGTGGCGCATTATAATTTGTCGTATGAGTCGAAGATAACAAAAGCATCTTTGCATGTGTCGATGGGGCCCAATGAGCACCCGACATGCATTATTGCTTCTTGTTTCCTTCTTGAGAGTATCTCCTTTATAAGGGGCTCTCAGTTCTCTTGAAACGGCATCCACTGATACACCATCAGAAGCCAATTCTTGAGAGAAGGTCAGTAAAAATCTTTAAGCTTTCAATAATATTCAGTTTTTATTCTCTACTCTGTTTTCTATACTTGATCTATAAGGCTTAAGTTACATAGCTTATTTGGGAAAGGTATTCACATACCTGACTTTGTGCATTCGGGATGCGCCGCCCCAAATAGGATTAAGTAACCCAGCAATTCGTAGATCATGGATAGAACTTAGAGCAGTAAGGGTAAAAGTTTAATGTTCCGCCACCCATATGGTAGTGACTTGGTTTGATGTATTATTCGGGGCACTTCACTTTGTTTCGTTGTAAGACTTCACAATGGAATGATTTTGTTTCTTTGTGCTGCGGATTGTGACTGCTCGTACCTACTTGCTCTCAATCATCCTCGTCCTTTTGACGCGAGTCAAGCCGAGGGTCGCTCGTCTATTTTCCCGGCTCTTGGACTAGAGTTTGGACGGTGTGATGTATTCCCGTTCCAACCAACTGCAAAAGTACCGCAGTGGCGGAGCAGACTCGTAACCATGTTGCCTCGAAGTGCTAGCCTCCACGAAATCCACATAACCATATAACTTGAATTCGGTCCTTTGAATGCTCTGTCAAGTCTCTCTAGGACGTTTCTATCAACTCCACATCCCTGTTTATCTCAACTAACAAAGGCACGCAATGGGTTAAGATCACATGTAATCGCACAAGTCAAATTTCACTAAAGATATGTATGTAATTGGTTCTATCTATTTCGCCTTATCAACATTCAATAGTGCAAGTCTAGGAAATAGAGAAGAAACGTGTACAAAAATTTAAAAAATTACGGGAAACGTGCTGACTCTGTGCAGGTGCAGGAAAGTAAACGTGCTGACTCGATGACTGACTCTCCCACCCAACACTTTTGAACTGACGTGTCCTCACGGCTCATCTTAAGTTCAAAGACACGACTATGCATGCAAACAAACAAAAGGGAAATAAGAAGAGAGTAAGGTTGGACAGGCACTTCCCTCGTGCGATGCGTGATGTTCAGAAACAGCTGACCATTCTCCTTTGAGTCCTCGAAGAGCACCATTGTGCCAATATCTCAGATGGCCAGCCGTGTGCGCTCGTCCAGTTTCCTCATGCGTTCGCATCTGTCCCCTGCATGAAAATCATCTTCTTTCCCAAGTACGATGTGACAATAATGACTCAAAACAAGAATAAGTAAACGACGCAAATAATACTAAAGAGAGACAAAAGAATGCCGGGCTGCAACCCGGCGAGCGCCTTTGTTTTACGTCGTTGGCTCAACGGTACCTCTGTAGGGATCACAAGTTAGGATCCCATGGACGTGTGAGGTCAAATTTCGCCTCAGCCGCTCCTTCATTCTGCCCAAAGCCCTCGTGGAGTGGAGTGCGTGGTCCTGTTCTCCATTGATCGGGCGGGTTCGCCTTTATATCCTTCCAAGCTGGCGAGGACACTTTGCTCATAGCCACTAGTCTGATAGCATGAGTCGTTTCATCTGGTGGTCCTCTCGTGCCTCTCCATCCGGGTTTCCACTCAAACGTACCAAGTCTCGGCCGCTTCCTCATGTACGGACGGTCGAAATCCTCGCGAAGATGGAAGTTCGATGTCTTGTTAGCAAGTGTGAGTGACAACAAGCATGTTCCCGTGTCAATCTTCCTTTTTGTGGTAGAGATGAATGGTCGTCCCAGAATAAGTGTTGTAGGGTCATTATCTCTAGCCTCTCCCATCTGCAAAATATATGAATCAACACCACGAGTGACTGTCAAGGCACATGGGTTTTTACACTTTTCAGGCGGCTCCTCTTGACTTGTAACGAGTGAGTGCTCCATCGTTGTCTTTTCTGGCTCATGCTTCGCCTCCAACTCACCTTGCACCGCATCATTATCGATTACATGATCTTCGGTGGGTGTGATCTTGATTTCCTCGGCCGCTTCGATAGTAAAGACCGGGCCTGTCTCGGCCAAATCGGCAATGAAGTCTGAGCACGTCTCGGGCATTTCGGCAGCGAGCATCGGGACTGTCTCGGGCAACTCGGTAATGAGGTCCGAATCGAGTGGCTCGGCCGGCTCTTCCTCTGGAGCCAGTGGGCCGTCTTCTTCTAAATACTCAGGGTAGTCTGAACTAGGCTCTTCTTCAGTCAACCATGGGTCCTCATCCTCTGCCGGCTCCGTGGGTTCCATTATAAGCTCTTCTTTGATGACCCTTGGCTTGAGCATCTCATTGATCAGATAATCAGTTTCTTTTAGACCCGCCTCTATTGTTGCGCATGATATCTCGGCTTCGGCCTGCATTTGGTGTATCATGTTGGCCAGTTCCTTGACCCTCTTGACTTGATCTTGTTTCGAGCTTTCTGCCATATCTTCTATCAAGTCCCATAGCTCGGATACAGTTAAATTATTCACCGAGCCTCCTGCTGCAGGATCATTAAGCCTATTCCACTCATGTGGCATCATCCCATCGAGAAATCTTTGAAGAAGATATAAGTTTATAAATCCATGGTGCGGGCAGCTCGCCACAATGGAATCGAAGTACGTCAAGTACTCGTCCAATGTTTCGTCCCGGGATTGCTCAAGGTTGATGATCTTCTCGCGGACTTCAAGTTGGAAGGATGGTGGGGAAAGCTCCTCATATTTCCAAGGCTCTCTACTATAATAAGAAGACATGGTGCATCACAAGTAAATTAAAAAAACAGAAAATAAAACAAAGAACAACTTCACCGTGCGTAGCTCCCCGGCAACGGCGCCAAAATTTGACAGGTCGTCGTCGGTACCTGCAAATTTGAATTTATATTTTTCCTTACTCTAGACTGTGGGTTAGTACAGTGGCAAGCAAGGGTCGAACCCAAGGGAGCTAGATGGTTACTATTTGTTCTATAAAAAAGGAAAGAAAAGACAATTGGGTTTGTGAGCAATTTAAGAAACAGTGCAAAAATAAGAAATAAGGCAAGCGTGTATCAATGAGAGAGAATATTCAGACTAGGGTTTCTAATTGTGACTTGTTTTATCCTTGACTTCTAATGATCTAATTCATAGTTTCTAAGTGTGGTCGTCCCGACAAAGGTGACTTCCCAAATAACCCGACAAAAGTGTTATTCCACAACTTAACCCGACAAAGGTGTTAAGCTTCTAATTCCCCTAAGTCAAACAACCCGACAAAGGTGCTATTTAACCTAGATGTGCTATCTACCCAAACGACAAAGTAATAGGTAGATAATAATGATAGAAATATTGATTGACTAAGCTTTACGACAAAGTATCCACCTAGTCTGGCAATAATTCAGAATAAAGCACGAGAATTAGTAAAACATGAATAGCATTAAGAACTAAGTCTCAAAAACGATCGTCACAATGTATAAACCCTAGCCCGAATAATGGAATTAGTTACACATAGCCATGGGAACAAGACAATAACAAAAGAACAATGTAAACTTCTCTATAATGCCGAGAGGGACGATGAACGACCGGCGAGGATGGGATGCTTCTTCGAGTGAGGGATTTTTTGGAGAGAGGAGCTCTCCACGTTTTTGGGATGATTTGAAGGGCTGAGTTGAGGCTCTATTTATAGAATAAACAAGGCCCCAAAAGTTTCCAAAGTAGCATAGGGCTAGGTCGGTCAAATCCAAGTCGAATTAGGAGATGTTTCCTAAGTAATCTTTGCTTGATCTTTAAGCAAACTTAACTAGTAAGTTTTTTTGACTAGCAGGTCTTCTAGAAGGATCAGGAAGTCTGGATGAAATTAGGAAATTTCACGAAAACACTGTTCACGAGCCGAAATTACTGTTCACGGCCGGAGTTACGGTTCACGGCCGGAGGTGCATCTCTTCCTCTGCCGTCAGTCTTGACTTTGGCTCTCGATTTGACCTTCCAAACGACTTTGGATGCTCCTTGTGTGAACTAGAGAGTTGTAGGGAATTGAGTCACCTACGTAACGGTATATACCTCGTATTTTTCTGATCAACGGTCAGCTCCTATCACTCCGTCGAACGTCCAAAGGTCTGATCTGCCATTGTGATGTTTTCGGCATAAAATACTGTCTTTTAAGCGCATTTCCTCCTAGAGCTTCTGAAACACCTGAAATGCAAAACAACACTAAAAAGTAACTGTTTGCATGATAAAGTGCCGAAATTGGTGGGATTTGATGACTCGATGAGTCGTATAAATACGGCTCATCACTTTCCCTTTTCCGTAACCACAAGATAACCTTGAAAATGAATATTTGGGCAAAAAGGCATATGATAAGTATCAATGACTTCTTGCGGAAGCACACACTCCCATATATGTGGGGAGTGACAAAACTGTATTGGGTACGATTTTAAATGCAATGAAAGTTAAAGTCGACAATGGATGGTCCGACAAGAGCTTTAACGATCATTTGAGACTCACACAAGATCTCCTCCCAAGCCCAAATAATTACCCAGGTTCATATAGTGAGGTTAAGAGACTCCTGAAGAATTTGGGGATGGGATATGAGATTATTCACGCATGTGAATTTGATTGTGCACTTTTCTATAAAGACTTCAAGAACCTTGAACATTGTCCGATGTGTAATGAGTCGAGATACTTAGACGGTGATGTTGATAGACGGATTCCAAGAAAAGTGGTACGCTACTTTCCCTTAACTCCAAGATTACAACGTCTTTATATGTCACCACATATAGCTAAGATGATGCAATGGCACCGGGAGAGAAAAGTGAAAAAGGTCATATTAGACATCCTGCAGATGGCGAAGCATGGGAAGAGTTTGATAAAAAATATCCTGACTTTGCACGAGACGCTAGGAATGTGCGTCTTGGATTGGCTACATATGGCTTCAATCCCTTCGGAGCAGCAAGTCTTTCTCATAGCCAGTGTTCCAAAAAATGCTAGGCGCTAGTCGGGCGGAAAGGGTCTCCAAGGATTAATCGGGGCCTAGGCGGGGATTGATCGGTTTTGAATTTTAAAAATTTTAAAATATATAATTATATATATTAATTAATATACAAACTTCTTCTTCCATATTCTCCAGAATGTAGACTTATAATCAGTTCATGGCTTCATGCACATTACAAAGAAATATGAACTTTTAATCAAATCCAAATTATGAAAAATAAGAAACATGCAGCAGAAACAATACAAATTGAAGCATTGAAATCTAAATCCCTAGTTTCAATAAGTTAATTTTTAAAAATTAACAAATAAGTCTTTCAAGTTTGACTATTGACATGTAGTTGACCATTCCGCTTAGAAATCGATTTAGACCGCCCAGAAGCCGATTTAACCGCCCAGGACCGCCTAGGCGCCGCCCAGGACCGCTTAATTGGATAAAACGGAACGGGTACTAAAAAAAGGCCGCCTAGGCGGCCGTTTTTTAGAACACTGCTCATAGCACATGGCCAATCGTGGTGATGCCTTACAATTTACCACCTTCAATGTGCATGAAGAAGGAATTTAATATTCTTTCTTTATTGATATCGGGTCCAAAATCTCCCGGTAAGTGCTTGAATGTTGATGAGTCGAATTCTCGACTCATTTACATACCCATTTACGAAGAGTTTTGGTCCATTCCCGATGCTATTTCGATGCCATTTGACCCACTTGATTGCCATTTCAGGTTAGAAACCAACCTTATGGTCCCCGAGTTCAAAAAGATCAATTCTCGAAGAAAACCGAAGTTTCGGAGCAAAAATATGGATTTCCGAGCATATTGACCTTTGCGCCTTGTTTTGGACCTATAGGGCTCATCCGATGTCCGATTTGGCTGATCTTTAGCTTGTTGGAAAGGTATTTCAAAGGGCTACAACTTTGTAGTTTACATCAAGATCAGATTCGGACGGGAAGAGGCTCTGAGGAGCCGAACCGGCCGGCTCAATTAGTGCACAAATCTGAGCCGCCCGGCTCAAATGGTCAGAGACTCCAGAGGAAGCCAGCCACAATCTGAACCGGCCGGTTCAATTTCCTTCACAATTTGAACCGCCCGGTTCAAAGTCTCAGAAAGTCCTCGACCAAGCTCCCCTGCTCGAACCGGCCGGTTCAATTTCCTTCGTGCATTTGAACCGGCCGGTTGAGTCGTAAAGACAGGATTTTTGCTGCTTTCTATAAATTGAAACTTAGGGTTTTTGAGAAAAAAGGCGGATTTTTGGGGGAGAAAAACTGTGGGTTTCTAGAGAGAATAAGCTACCAAGGCTTCAAGGGGGATCATCCATTGAAGATTGAAGATCCAAAGGGGGAAGAAGATCATCTACACTTTGGTTTATTCCTTCCATTGTGTTTTCATCTATGTACTCAATACAATTTGTGTTTGTCTATGAACATGATTTGTGAGTAGTGTTTTGTATTCTAGGGTCCTATGGACCTCATGTGTGTTAATACTCCTTATCTATTATGAACAAATGCTAGAATAACATGTTTGGATGATTGTGAATCTACTTTGAACTAATGCCAACTCTATACCCACCAAGTGTTTGATAAAATGCCTAAGTGGTCTAAAAACATGAATTTGAGGTTGAGTGCTCTAGCGAGCGATACTAAGAGTTCTAGAATGAAAGTAGAATCACCCTTGCTTGATGACAATCACTAGCGTGACTCATTTTAGCATTGAGATAGGTTTGATCTTAAACCGCTCATTGGCTATTGATCATTGAGCTAGCGCTAATGATTGAGAACCTTTGAGTAGGACGTGAGCTAACAATATCTAGCGATTGAAGCTCACGTGCGAGGTGCCTCTCCCTTAAATCAAGTAACAACATCTAGCGATTGAATTTGATTTAATAGTCGCACGCCTTAATCTAATCATCTAACATGATTGTTTTTGCATGAAATCGAATTCTTGGAGTCTTAAAACACACATGAGTGAAGTAGTTCCCTAGAGTACACCTTTTGCCTTAGTAGTGACATTATCTCTAGATCCCTTAGTTTATTTACATTGCTTATATACATTTTCTTTAGTAACTTCACCAATCAAACTTCCGCAATTAGGATAGACTTATCGGAACGAAATCGAATAGTGCTCATAAGTTTAGAATTGCTCCTTGGACGACCCGGTACTTACCGGTCATTATAAATTGTTTTTGACTTGTACCTAAAAATTACAACGTTCAAATGTGTTCATGCAACCCCTGATAGATGAATTGAATATTTTGTGGGACACATGTGTACTTACATTTGATCGACATGGAAGATCGACATTCAACATGAAAGCTGCGGTGATATGGACAATCAGTGACTTTCCGGGTTTGGGAATGTTAGGAGGTCTAAATTGTAAAGGATACAAAGCTTGTCCTTTGTGTTTAAATGATATTGATGCTAAACATCTAGCGGAGAGAATGTGTTACCAAGGCTACCGCAGATGGCTTGATAGGGATAATTTGTGGAGGCATCAGACTACTAAATTCAATGGGGAAGTGGAATTACGAGATGCCCCACCTACATTAATAGGTGAAGAGATTTTCTCTTCTATTCTTAGACATGAGTACCCCACAATTAGCTTGCATCCAGATTTCAAATCTAGAGGTGTGAATAAGGAGAAGTTGTGTTGGACGCATATGAGCATTTTCTACGATTTGCCTTATTGGAGCACATTGAGACAACCATATTCGTTAGATGTAATGCACATAGAGAAGAATGTGTTTGATAACATCATTGGTACTATTCTCGGTCTTCAAGGAAAGACAAAGGATGATATTAAGGCTAGAGAAGGTTTGGAGCAACAAGGAATTCGGAAGGAATTGTGGTGGAAGAAGACAGACTCATCTTCCCGGAAAGATAAGGTTTCACAGACATCTTATACCGTTTTACCAGAAGAGAGGGAAGATATATTTGAGTTCATTAAGGATGCTAAGTATCCTTATGGTTATGCCGGTAGTTTGAAGAACAAAATCAATGTGGAAGACAAAAAATTCAATGGGTTAAAAACTCATGATTGCCATGTCATGTTGCAGCGTTTACTTCCATTGTTCATTCGACCATACTTGCCACATTATGTAGTTGAGCCACTTATATCATTATCACGATGGTTTCAGAAGTAATGTTGTAAGGAGTTCACGGTCAATGACGCAATTCAAATGAAAGATGATATAGTTATCATTCTATGCAAATTGGAGACGATTTTTCCTCCTGCTTTCTTCACCATCATGGTACATCTAGTGATCCATCTTCCCGATCAAGTTTTGCTTAAGGGACCCATACACTATAGCTGGATGTATCCTATTGAGAGGTATTCCCTTCACTTTGTTAATTTAAACTAAATTAGCTCACATACATGTATATTTAAACTAAATTAGCTCACTTTGTTACTACGCCTTACAGACAATTATGTGAGTATAAGAGATCGGTTAAGAATACCAGATATTCAGAGGGTTGTATTGCTGAGTGATGGACCAAAATTATATGAATTAAAAACACAGTAAAACCCACCAAATTAGACTGTTGGTCTATTTAACTTCTACTTGTTAGTCCCGATTTATTTCTACAGGGTATTTTGGACTCTAGAGAGAAAACACGCTAAGGAGAGGATTTTACGCCAAGAAGATGTTACGAGTCATTCCAAGGTCACGACCATGCTACACTCAAAATCAGCCTTAACATCCTTCATGGATCCGACTTGGAATCACTCAAATATTCTAGAACCGTCGGCAAATGGACAAGAATGCAAGGCAAAGACACCAAGCCCGGTGAAGGCCAAACAAGGGCAATTTCATCCGATTTGGGATTTCGACCATATTCGAAGCGGAATTTGGCTTAGGTTCCTTCTTGAGATCATCTTAGAATGCCATTTTCATTCAGAATACACTCTCCAAAACTCAAGAAGCTCCGGTCAAATTCCGGTCAAACCGATGGCTTTTGGGAGGATAAGGAGGAGGATGACTCATCTCCTCCATCCTCATCCACAATGGGCGGCTACTTGCTCTCCAAGCAAACTTGCTCTCCACTCCTCCTTCCTCCACCCTTGGATGCAAACCATCTCCACCACCCATCTCCTCCCATTTTGGCTATAAAAGGAGCTCCTCCTCCTCTCATTTGTATCACCACCACAACAATTCACTTATCTCTCTAGAATTTTGGGCACTAATCATGTAATATTAATCATGTAATATTACTTTGGGAATCAAAGCTTGATCCTTGGCGCTTCAACGGTTTTGTAAGTCTTCTTTTATTTATTTAATTGTCTTGCTAAACTGTTGTTTATTTCCAAGTTCATAGTTATGATAACCACTGCCATGATTAGTAGCTAAATTAATTATTCGGTTTAAGGGTGTGTACTTGTATTATAAATGTTTTAGACTTTACTCTTAGTATACCTTTATGTTCGATACTTGTTCTATGTGCCATATATAAAAGTTAGAATGTCTAAGGTCAAGTCAACCATTTGGAAATGTGACCATAGGGGTCCAAATTCGTAAGCTCTTCCTTAGATATTCGTGATCACACTCGGGTAAGTAGACCATTTGAAAACTGGACCAAAGGGATTAAATGGATAAACTTATCTGAAAAGGTCGACTATTCTAAAAATCATTTGGAAACTGGACCAAATGGATGCACTTACGGCTAAGATACTTCGAAAGGAGGAATTAGTTTTGCTTAGAACAAGTGTTTTAAATGATGTTGCAAGTCTTGTGCTAGGAATAGCCTCGATTCATCTTTGAACATTTAGCATGATCATGTCTTGCGCTAGAAATAGTTTCAATTCATCTTTGAACACTTGGTATGATCATTAGCGGTCGATGATAAACAATTATAATACAAAGCCCCTAAAACCGAATACTTTCCTTACAGTCCATTATCAATTGTTGTAATTTACTTTCAGTTCCCAAAACACTCAAACCCAACCCCCAACTGTATTTACTTTCGTGACAATCCCGTACAAACAACTAATCCACACTAACTCCCTTGGGTTCGACCCCTACTTACCACTTGCTACCCAGTAGTAAAGTCGCGAGTAGCGGACTTATAAATTTATTTGCACAAATCGCTTTAACGACGAGCGGTCTGTCAAATTGGCGCCGTTGCCGGGGAGTTGTGCATCGGAATAGTTGTTCTATTTTTTCTTTTTTTCTTTTATAATGCAATTCACCAAGTCGTACTACTACGGAATGGAACCTTGGAACAATACGGAGTTTTCCCCACCACCCTTCAAACTTGAAATCCGCGAGAAGATCAACAAAATAACGCAATCCCGGGACGAAACATTGGATGAGTACTTATGGTACTTCGATTCCATTGTGACGAGCTGCCCGCACCATGAATTCACCAATTTCGATCTTCAAACAAAGTTTCTCTGTGGAATGTTGCCACATGAGTGGGACCAGCTAAATAATGCAGCAGGAGGATCAATGTGGGACTTAACCGAGGATGATCTTTGGAAATTAATAAACGATTTGGCCGCGAGGTCAAGACCAAGCCAAGATCAGGCCGAGCCAATCGAGGACGGTATAACGGAGCTGGCATCTAGCATCCAGCAGTTGGACAACACGATGCAACAAATCAGGGCTAAAACTGAACTATGGGCGGCAGAAAAGGAGCTGGCAGCTAGCACCCAGCAATTGGCCACAGACATGCAGCAATTGAGTGCATTGATGCACCAATTCACGGCTGAACCCGAGGAGCCGACTGAGGATGAGGACCCGCAAATGACCGAAGAAGAACTGCCCCAATCAGACCCGGTCCTTATCACCAATCCATCCGAGGAAATCACTGTCCTAACTGCCGAGCCTACAGAAGTCCCGAACCTCACTGCTGAAGCGGCCAAAGAAATCAAGCCAGGCCCGGTACTTGCGCTCGAAGCACCCAAGGAAGTCCCGGACCTCATTGCCGAACTGTCCGAGAAAGACCTAATCCTCACTGTCGGAGCACCTGAAACAGACCTAGTCCTCATGGTCGAAGTGCCTCAACTCAAACCTTCGTATTTTATGCCGATCATAGCCACCGAAGATCATATAATCAATGACGATGCGGTACAAGGGGAGTTGGAGGCCGAGCATGAGCCAAAAAAACCGACAAAGGAAATCTCTCTCGTCACAAGCCAAGAAAAACCACCCGGGAACTCAATCATTCCAAGACAACCATTCGTAGCTACCACCAAGAAGAGGCCTCACATGGGAACATGACTGTGGTCGCCGATGTTTGAAGGCACAAAACCCAACTTCCAAACTCGCGAAAGTGCCAACTATTCAAACATGAAGAAGCGGCAAAGGCATGGGCCGAAAGAATGGAAACCCGGAAGGAGAAACAAGAAAGCACGACTCAATGGACCAGCAGCTATGGTCAAAGAAGCCTCACCCCCTCGAAGAAAAAGGACAACCGAGAATAAATTCGACCTCAAGCACCCATGGGATCCCTACTTATGATCCAGGAATGAGGTATCGTCGAGCCAACGACGTTAAACAAAGGCACTGGTCGGGAGGTAACCCGACACTATCTTACTTTCTGTCATTTAATTTCTGTCATTTAGTTTTTGTCATTTAGTTTTTTTTGTCTTGCATCATTCTCACCTCACCTGTATATATTTGCTTGCATGACTTTTGAACTCAGTCTTGCTGAAAAGCACGCCTTCGTTCGAAAGTGTGGGGTGAGAACCACCTGTGTATAAACATGTTTTTTCTTTTTTAGTAGTATCTTTTTGAAAGTATGAACTTAAGAATGTGAAAAAGATAAGTCATAATTCATGCATTTACCTTGTGAAAATTCAACTGTTTAAAAACTTAGAAAGTAACTTCTCATTTGTCCCTTTGTGCTGAGATAAACTAGGGATGTGGAGTTGACATAAACTGCCCTAAAAAGGCTTGGCAAGCAATCGAAGGATCAAATCAAACTATATGATTTTCGAAGTCAGTGGAGGCTGCACTTTGGGTTTCAGTGAAAATTGAAGTCATCTCCGCCATGCAATGCAAAAGGCGAGGATGGGAATCAGACCGTCCTATCTCTGGTCAAAGTAGCCGAGAAAATAGATGAGCGACCCTCATCTTGACCCGCGCGAAATGACAGTCAAAGTAGCCGAGAAAATAGATGAGCGACCCTCACCTTGACCCGCGCGAAAATGGCAAAAACGAGAAGAGCGGGGAGGTATTTCCATAGGCTTGCGGGCGATGATTGGACCTCCCAAAAAGGCTTGAGAAAATGGACTTGCAAAACCACAAAAAGGAGAAAAGCTCGAAGAAGCAAATCAAGAGGCCTAAGGCCCAAAATTGTGAAGGTTTTAACCGAACAAAAGTGAAGTACTCAAAGCGTCAAATCAAAGGCCAAAAGCCGATTCACTACAAAAAGCAGTCCCTCGCCAAAAGAAAATCAAAGAACTCAAACCAGTGAAACCCGAACCGAATCACGTGCTAGAGAAAGCTACAAGAAAACCATATAGTAAGAGACGATCCCGAGGTTGCAGTCCAGGAGCCTAAAAAGGGCTATCTCCCGAAACATCCAATATAATTTGCATCTCGGCACGAAGGTACACGTATGAAGTTTCTTCTATTTATTTATACAGTTCAATTTGGTAATAAGTAAGTAATGCATGAATTAGGATAAATCGAGTCCCACAGTCTAATTTTCATATTTTAAAACCAAACTTAGAGTGCCGCCCTTTAATAGCATTGTTCGGGACGAACAACTAAAAGTGTGGGGTGATCTGATGGACCAAAATTATACGAATCAAAAACACAGTAAAACCCACCAAATTAGACTGTTGGTCTATTTAACTTCTACTTGTTAGTCCCGATTTATTTCTACAGGGTATTTTGGACTCTAGAGAGAAAACACGCTAAGTAGAGGATTTTACGCCAAAAAGATGTTACGAGTCATTCCAAGGTCACGACCATGCTACACTCAAAATCAGCCTTAACATCCTTCATGGATCCGACTTGGAATCACTCAAATATTCTAGAACCGTCGGCAAATGGACAAGAATGCAAGGCAAAGACACCAAGCCCGGTGAAGGCCAAACAAGGGCAATTTCATCCGATTTGGGATTTCGACCATGTTCGAAGCGGAATTTGGCTTAGGTTCCTTCTTGAGATCATCTTAGAATGCCATTTTCATTCAGAATACACTCTCCAAAACTCAAGAAGCTCCGGTCAAATTCCAGTCAAACCGATGGCTTTAGGGAGGATAAGGAGGAGGATGACTCATCTCCTCCATCCTCATCCACAATGGGCGGCTACTTGCTCTCCAAGCAAACTTGCTCTCCAAGCAAACTTGCTCTCCAAGCAAACTTGCTCTCCACTCCTCCTTCCTCCACCCTTGGATGCAAACCATCTCCACCACCCATCTCCTCCCATTTTGGCTATAAAAGGAGCTCCTCCTCCTCTCATTTGTATCACCACCACAACAATTCACTTATCTCTCTAGAATTTTGGGCACTAATCATGTAATATTAATCATGTAATATTACTTTGGGAATCAAAGCTTGATCCTTGGCGCTTCAACGGTTTTGTAAGTCTTCTTTTATTTATTTAATTGTCTTGCTAAACTGTTGTTTATTTCCAAGTTCATAGTTATGATAACCACTGCCATGATTAGTAGCTAAATTAATTATTCGGTTTAAGGGTGTGTACTTGTATTATAAATGTTTTAGACTTTACTCTTAGTATACCTTTATGTTCGATACTTGTTCTATGTGCCATATATAAAAGTTAGAATGTCTAAGGTCAAGTCAACCATTTGGAAATGTGACCATAGGGGTCCAAATTCGTAAGCTCTTCCTTAGATATTCGTGATCACACTCGGGTAAGTAGACCATTTGAAAACTGGACCAAAGGGATTAAATGGATAAACTTATCTGAAAAGGTCGACTATTCTAAAAATCATTTGGAAACTGGACCAAAGGGACCAAATGGATGCACTTACGGCTAAGATACTTCGAAAGGAGGAATTAGTTTTGCTTAGAACAAGTGTTTTAAATGATGTTGCAAGTCTTGTGCTAGGAATAGCCTCGATTCATCTTTGAACAGTTAGCATGATCATGTCTTGCGCTAGAAATAGTTTCAATTCATCTTTGAACACTTGGTATGATCATTAGCGGTCGATGATAAACAATTATAATACAAAGCCCCTAAAACCGAATACTTTCCTTACAGTCCATTATCAATTGTTGTAATTTACTTTCAGTTCCCAAAACACTCAAACCCAACCCCCAACTGTATTTACTTTCGTGACAATCCCGTACAAACAACTAATCCACACTGACTCCCTTGGGTTCGACCCCTACTTACCACTTGCTACCCAGTAGTAAAGTTGCGAGTAGCGGACTTATAAATTTATTTGCACAAATCGCTTTAATGACGAGCGGTCAGTCACTGAGCAATACATTACACATGAGTGTGTACTGTATTGTAACTTATACATGAACGATGAAACGGAGATGGACTCAACAAAAGAAGCCCGATTATATGTCCTCGATGTGTACTGTCCTCTTATCACAGTTAGTGGCAATTGTATGAGGATCAAGTTGAGTAAGAAACAACTTGACATGGCGCACTGGTGTGTGGTGGAACACTGCGTACAAGCAAAATGGTATATTAAGAGGCATGTTGAAAATTTTGAACATGAATGCCCTAACAGATCAAAGAAAGAGCGTGTTAAGAATTTTATTCCATATTTTTGCGGCTGGGTATGACTACTAAATTATGTATTTACTTTACTACATTTGTCATTCATTTATATAAATGACATTGTTTTTTGTACAACTTTTACAACTGCAGATGGACATCTTGGAAAGAGAGCGTAGCGAATCATATTCTAGTGAATTGCATAGTTTATCTCGCATGCCTCAATCATATGTGTGCCACTCTCAGTGTAATGTCAATGGTGTGAAGTTCGTTGTTTGGGAACGCGACCAAAAGAAAAGGACTCAAAATTTGGGTGTCATGGTCGAAGACGGTGAATTAACATATTATGGCATTATCCGGAACATTATTCAGCTATAGTACGCAAATGGAATGCCGGTATTTGTTTTTGATTGCACATGGTTTAACACTAATATTAAAGATAGGGATAGCACCAAGAGGGATTATGGACTACTTTCCGTTGATACTTCCACCACTTGGTATGAAGATTGGCCATATTGTCTCGCCACTACCGCAAGACAAGTTTTTTACTTGTATAAACTAAAAGCGGGTGACAATTGGAAGGTTGTAAATGTTGTATCACATAGAGGACTATATAGTGATAGTTCCCTTGCAAGAGAAGATGAAAATGTAATGTGTGACACCTACCTACCGGTTGAAGACGATGATCCTAATCAAGAGCAAATGCCCACTTACGTTACAAGTGATGTACAACCTGCAGGTCGGTATTCCATTGAGGAACATAGTAATCAACATATTCCAAGAGCAAGGAGGCAATTGTACTTGGACGAAGATGATGATGAAGCAGGGAATGAAGATGATGATGAATCAGGGGATGAAGATGATGATGAAGCAGGGGATGAAGATGATGATGAATCAGGGGATGAAGATGATGATGAAGCAGGGGATGAAGATGATGATGAATCAGGGGATGAAGATGATGATGATAGTATATGTTATGAAGATGATGATGAATCAGGGGACGAAGGTGAAATGAATCAAAGTGACGATTCAATGCAATCAAATTATGCAACGGATGATGATTGTTGATCTGCAGGTGTTGGTGTGTTATTTTGTGTCTCATTTAGAACATGTGTAAAAGAGTTGACAAATTTCTTGTGAGTTGAAGTGTTTGGAAACATGTTCTCTGTTATGTTCTGTTTTGTTTATGCGACAAACTTAAGTTACTCCTGTCGCTAGAGGGGCAGGGTTTTGAGGGAATTTGAAATTTTCATTTGAGTTGGCAAAAATTGAGTTGAAGTGTTTGATATATGTTCTGTTCTGTTTATGCGACAAACTTAGGTTTTATTTGTCGCTAATACCATTTCATTTTGGGGCAGGGTTTGCCGGGACTTTGAAATTTTCATTTGAGTTGGCGAAAATTCATATTTCGTAATCTTTACGCGACGTGGATGAGCATGTTTAATCGCATAAACATACAACCTGAGCCAAAAAAAATAAACGGACTGGACCCAATAAGCTTGGCATCTAAACCCTAAGTCCTCTCGTTTCTTCTCACCCTAGCTATAACCGCCTCCTCTCGTTTCTCACCCTAACTCGCTCCTGCCGAATTCCTGATCTCGCTCACTGACGGAGCTCACTGCACTGTCGTTAAGGTGCAATGTTCTCTGTACAAATAAATTTATAATGTCCGCTACTCGCAACTACACTACTGGGTAGTAAGTGGTAAGTAGGGGTCGAACCCAAGGGAATTAGGAGGATAACTGTTCTTTAGGGGATCGTATGGTGAGTGATTTTAGGTCGATTGCGGACTTACTGCTAATTACTAAACTACTGTTTTTGGTTTTTTATGATTTTTATGCGGAAAAGTAAATACAGAAATTAAATACAGAAATTAAATACTGAAAATAAAGGAGTTAAGGGAAGAAGACTTACAGTGGGTGATGCGTGATTGCGATTGCTCCGGTAGATGAGTGGTTGATGGTTACAGTTGATTGAACAATTTATACTAAGTAAATAAAAGTAAATACAAGGGGGGGTTTGTAATTAAGTAAAAGTATTCGGTTTCAGGTACCTTGTATTATAACATGTTTTAATAAACCGTTAGTAACCTTTCTAAGTATTCAAACGTGTATCAAGGCCCTTTCGTAGCGCTCAATTTGCCACACTGCCTAGCCCTTTTCAAGGTTGTAGACACCTTTTCTATTTAGACTAGCCTGAGTACCCATTTCAAGGTACGCTAGCCTCTGTGCATCCACCTGATCTCCCAGTGACGTTGCGACCAAGTGGTGTTTTAGATTAGTCGACCTCCTCGATAAGTTTTGCTTGTGACAGCTTCCACTTACCGAGTATGATCATGAATTCCCACGGAAGAGCTTTGCTTGTGATAGCTTCCACTCAACCTTGAAAACTCTGACTATATATGGCACATAGAACAAGTTTTGAATACAGAAAAATGAAACTAAAAGAAATTAAAACATTATATAATACAAGAAAATACCTTCGACCGAATGAAGAGTTTAGCTACGTCTATCCATGGAAGAGGACTTCATAGCCAAATATTGCAGTATTATAACCTCGATCCAAAGTTTACAAGTATTACAACTTAGAGAGAGAAGTGAATTTTGTGGTGGTGATGATACAAATGAGGAGGAGGAGATGCTCCTTTTATAGGCTAAGGGAGGAGGCAATGGAGGGCCAAGACGAAGGCATGTGTTTTTGCATCCAATGGAGGAGGAGGAGGGAAGGAGCACATGGAGGAGAATGCCACACATGGCAAGCTTTGGTGGTTCCTCTTTGAGCCGCCGGTAGCAAGTCTTCCATGGGGAAGAGTTTGTGGCTTTGGCCACCTCCAAGCCAAAGCCACCGGTCATAAGGAGGAGGAGTAGTGTTTTGGCCACCCATGACTCACCATTTCACACATAGCCGCCGGTCACCATGAGGAATGAGGGAGTTTTGTGAATTTTGTACAGTTTTCACAAAACTATCAGTCCAATTCTGCTCCGGTCTGACTTTGATTGTTCCTCGGTTGGATTTGATTTGAGTAATTCTTGGTCAGGATCTTGAGATTTATTCATTCGGCGTCTGATCTTGATCTTGGATTGACTCGTAACATCTTTTCAGCGTAAAATCCTCTCCTTAGCGTGTATTCTCTCTAAGTGCCAAAATACCCTGAAGAAATATATCGGAACTAACAAGCAAAAGTTAAATAGACAAACAGTCTAATTTGGTGGGTTTAACTGTGTTTTTGATTCGTATAATTATGGTCCATCAGATTACCCCATACTTTTAGTTGTTCGTCCCGAACAATGCTATTAAAGGGCGGCACATTAAGTAAGTTTGTTTAAAATATGAAAATTAGACTGTGGTACTAGACTTATCCTAATTCATGCATTACTACTTATTACCAAATTAAACTGTGTAAATAAGTAGAAGAAACTTGATACTTGTACCTTCGTGCCGAGATGCAAATTATTCTGGATGTTTCGGGAGATAGCCCTTTTCAGGTCCTGGCCTGCAACCTCGGGACTGTCTCGCACTATATGGTTTCCTAGTAGCTTTCTCTAGCACGTGATTCGGTTCGGGTTCCACAGTTGAGTTGAGCCTTTTTTATTTTTTTTCTTTTTGGCGAGGGACTGCTTTTTTGTAGCGAATCGGCCTTTGGCCTTGGATTTGACTCTTTGAGTACTTCACTTTTTGTTCGGTTAAAACCTTCACAATTTTGGGCCTTTGGCCTCTTGATTTGATTCTTTGAGCTTTTCGCCTTTTTGTGGCTGCTAGTCCATTTTCTCAAGCCTTTTTTGAGAGGTCCAATCATCGCCCGCAAGCATATGGAAATACCTCCCCGCTCTCTCTCATCATTGTCGTTTCGCGCGAGTCAAAATGAGGGTCGCTCATTTATTTTCCCAGCTACTTTAACTAGAGATAGGACGGTTTGATTCCCGTCCCGCCTTTCTTCATTTTTTTATGCATAAACACTGCATGGCGGAGCTGACTCTTGACTCAACTGAAAAATCTGAAGTGCAGCCTCCACTGACTTCGTAAACCATATAGTGAAATTCAGTCCTTCGAATGCTTGCCAAGCCCCTCTAGGGCATTTCTATCAACTCCACATCCCTAGTTTATCTCAACACAAAGGGACAAATGAGAAGTTACATTCTAAGTTTTTAAACAGTTGAATTTTCACAAGGTTAATGCATGAATCATGATTTATCTTTTTCACATTCTTAAGTTCATATTTTCAAAAAGATAATACTAAAAAAGAAAAAACATGCTTATTTACTTATGTACACATGTGGTTCTCACCCCACACTTTTGAACGAAGGTGTGCCTTTCAGCACAACTTAGTTCAAAAGCCATGCAAGCAGACAATTACGAGAATGAAATGATATTAAGGAAAAAGTAAGATCAGAACTCCCTTTAAGGTGTCGAGTGAACGACATGGCATGAGGCTGGATAATCGAGGGAGTTCGGCTGGGGCCTTGAACTCTCAGCGCAGGCCCGGTAGTTCACAGAAGCTGCCTGGCTGATCCGATCGTGCTCCAAAGAACAATTCCTAATAATCAATTCATTCTATGCACCAAGTGGGTGAGAGAAACTTATTGATAAAACTAAAAGACAGAAAATAAAAGACAGAAAGTAAGATAGTGTCGGGTTACCTCCCGACCAATGCACTTGTTTAACGTTGTTGGCTCGACAGTACCTTATTCCTGGATCACTGGTTTGGATCCCATGGGTGGCTCAGGTCAAATTTTGCCACTGTTCTTGCGTTGATTCTGGCCTTGACTCTTCCTGATTTCTTGCTTGGGTTAGAGCTTGGGTCCAGTTCTGATGGTTCCTCCTTCCAGCGTCTCTGAGAAGGCAAGGGACCTTTCACTATTAATTTCTTGAACCGAGTTTCCTGGTGTTTAGGGTTGTCTTGTCCAGTCATGGCAAAAACACGCTCCATCGAGGAGTCGTTCTGCTCAAGCCCTTTTCCCATCCTCTTTTCAGCCTCTTCATGGATCACATAGTTCTCTGCGGTTTGCCTATTGATCGAGGGGAAAAGTCGGGAGGCTTGCATCTTAAGGCTTGACTCTCCCTCGTCATGTCTGCCTGTGAGGAACTGGTCATAGATGGTTTCGGGTGCTTGGGTAACGAAATCTGGGTATGGCTCTGGCAGCATGCTGGGTGTATTCTGGACTTCTTCCATTGCTGACACGGCATTCAGATCACATGAAGGTTTTTCTTCGTTGCTCCCGATGCTTTCTATATCCCAGTTTTCTGATGGTTCGGGAGTCTCTTCTGAAGGTTCGGGAGTTTCTTCTCCTTCTGTCTGCATTCCTCTGTCAGCCTCTGGAATTCGTTTTGTAGCTGCGGCCAGGTCATGTATGAGGTACCACATGTCTGCAATGGATAAGTTCCTAGCTGATCTCCTCATTGCTTCGTTAATCTTTGTTAGTTCATCGGCCCTCATTCCTCGAAGAAATTTTTGAAGAAGAACTTTCTTCGTGAATCCATGGTGAGGGCAGCTCGAGACGATGGTGTCGAAATTCGTGTAGTACTCGTCCAAAGTCTCCTCCCGGGATTGTTGAAGGTTCATGATCTTCTCACGGGTTTGTTGTCGTAAGGATGGAGGGGAGAACTCTCTCAGGAATGGAACGCTAATATCCAAAAAACGTTCTGCATTCCAAGCGGTTGACGTGTAGTACCAGATCGTCGCGAAATCCGTTAGAGAGAATTTAAAGCATTTAAGCTTAAATTCTTCTAACATTTCGTTTCCAGGTTTTATGAGGCAGCAAACGTGGTGAAAGTTTTGGCAGTGCTGTACTGGATCTTCTCCTTCTGTACCTCCGAACAGGGGAAGGTGTTGCGTTGTCCATGCATACGTAGAGGGTTGCGTCATGAGGACATGGGAGGGAAAGAACAGCTTATCCTATTAATTAACTAATTCCCCGGCAACGGCGCCAATTTGACGGAGCTCACTGCACTGTCGTTAAGGTGCAATGTTCTCTGTACAAATAAATTTATAATGTCCGCTACTCGCAACTACACTACTGGGTAGTAAGTGGTAAGTAGGGGTCGAACCCAAGGGAATTAGGAGGATAACTGTTCTTTAAGGGATCGTATGGTGAGTGATTTTAGGTCGATTGCGGACTTACTGCTAATTACTAAACTACTGTTTTTGGTTTTTTATGATTTTTATGCAGAAAAGTAAATACTGAAAATAAATACTGAAATTAAATACTGAAAATAAAGGAGTTAAGGGAAGAAGACTTACAGTGGGTGATGTGTGATTGCGATTCCTCCTGTAGATGAGTGGTTGATGGTTACAGTTGATTGAACAATTTATACTAAGTAAATAAAAGTAAATACAAGGGGGGTTTTGTAATTAAGTAAAAGTATTCGGTTTCAGGTACCTTGTATTATAACATGTTTTAATAAACCGTTAGTAACCTTTCTAAGTATTCAAACGTGTATCAAGGCCCTTTCGTAGCGCTCAATTTGCCACACTGCCTAGCCCTTTTCAAGGTCGTAGACACCTGATCTATTTAGACTAGCCTGAGTACCCATTTCAAGGTACGCTAGCCTGTGTGCATCCACCTGATCTCCCAGTGACGTTGCGACCAATTGGTGTTTTAGATTAGTCGACCTCCTCGATAAGTTTTGCTTGTGACAGCTTCCACTTACCGAGTATCATCACGAATTCCCACGGAAGAGCTTTGCTTGTGACAGCTTCCACTCAACCTTGGAAACTCTGACTATATATGGCACATATATAGAACAAGTTTTGAATACAGAGAAATGAAACTAAAAGAAATTAAAACATTATATAATACAAGAAAATACCTTCGACCGAATGAAGAGTTTAGCTACGTCTATCCATGGAAGAGGACTTCATAGCCAAATATTGCAGTATTATAACTTCGATCCAAAGTTTACAAGTATTACAACTTAGAGAGAGAAGTGAATTTTGTGGTGGTGATGATACAAATGAGGAGGAGGAGATGCTCCTTTTATAGGCTAAGGGAGGAGGCAATGGAGGGCCAAGATGAAGGTATGTGTTTTTGCATCCAATGGAGGAGGAGGAGGGAAGGAGCACATGGAGGAGAATACCACACATGGCAAGCTTTGGTGGTTCCTCTTTGAGCCGCCGGTAGAAAGTCTTCCATGGGGAAGAGTTTGTGGCTTTGGCCACCTCCAAGCCAAAGCCACCGGTCATAAGGAGGAGGAGGAGTGTTTTGACCACCCATGACTCACCATTTCACACATAGCCGCCGGTCACCATGAGGAATGAGGGAGTTTTGTGAATTTTGTACAGTTTTCACAAAACTATCAGTCCAATTCTACTCCGGTCTGACTTTGATTGTTCCTCGGTTGGATTTGATTTGAGTAATTCTTGGTCAGGATCTTGAGATTTCTTCATTCGGCATCTGATCTTGACCTTGGATTGACTCGTAACATCTTTTCAGCGTAAAATCCTCTCCATAGCGTGTATTCTCTCTAAGTGCCAAAATACCCTGAAGAAATATATCGGAACTAACAAGCAAAAGTTAAATAGACAAACAGTCTAATTTGGTGGGTTTAACTGTGTTTTTGATTCGTATAATTATGGTCCATCACTCACCGACGCCGCTCGATCTGACTAACACCAATGGCAAAATTGAAGAACAAGGCAGCTTGTAGACGTCCCGAGGATGTCACCGTTACAAGTCGTCCTCTCTGATGAAACTTAGGTCTCCTTCCACTCGTCGCCCATCCAGAAAGTTACTTAACACTCCACCACTGAAGCCCACTACCGGAATCGTACGCTGTCAGTCACCTGTACTCCCCACTCCACCACTTGAATGCTTTGAGTCTCCGGTTCCCCGGGAAGAGCGTTTGCCTTTTGTTTTTCCTGATGTCAGGGAGAACGAGCGTTCAAGGGCATGCAATGGCGGAAGGAGAAGGACCTTCAAGGCGCCTGAAGAAGGTGGATGAGATTAAGACACCACCTGTGCCGAAGACAACCAACAAAGTCCCTGTACCCGTAGCCACTCCAACTCGGAAGAAGAAACAGCTTTGCCCTGCTGTTCCGGTTTGTCAAACTCCAAAACGCAAGGCAAATGAACTACCTACAGAAGCCCTGCCCGACTCAAAATGACCGGCAGACGTTCAATTAATTTAGAAGCCTCCAGCACCTCCTCTTGTGAAAAGAAAAACGACCAACAAAAGTCATCATAACTCAAGGCCCTAGAAACAAAGGAAAACTACTACCACTAGCAGTCAACCTCATCCTACCCAAAACTCCCCAGAAGATCAGCACAACAACCCTCCAGCACCTGCCAATTCAAGCCCTGCACGACGACCAAATCCTTTACTACCTCGAAGGTCCCCACGGAGTTTAGCAAAATCAGCTAGTCCACCAAATCCTCCTCCACCAGAACCCACAATTCCAGCTTTTGTTCCACCCCCTACTTCCATAAATCCAGTAGTATCTGCTTCTAACCATCCTCCTCCACCCCCTGCTCTAGAACCCACAGCTCCAGAGTTTGAAGCAATGCACTCATTCGACAACAGTTCATCGGATGATGATGAGGATGTCAAAGACATTTTGCAGCATATTCCGAGCATTAGATGCAAGAGCGCTGGTTTTGTGCTAACAGGTAACAAGGCTATTTGTTATTGTGTGATTGTTGATTAGTGTGTTTTTATGATGAAGTTTATGTTATTGTTGATTAGGTAGTTTTTAAATACATATATAATGAATTTGTCAATGACAGGGGATGAAAGTGGAGAGAAGAAGAAGGTACGTGGAGTCGTGAATGGTTCAAAGGTGGCCAACTATAAGATGACGCATAATAAAGGGCAGCCGATCAAGGTAGAATTCTTACCTAGCGGAAATGGGCCTGCTAGCCAAGCTGTTAATAACCTAATTATACATGAGATTGGTAGTGCTGTGAAGGACAAGGTTCCAATGATAGCCTCGTCATTCAAAAAACTTCAGGAACAGGATCGACGTATTGTGTTTGATCATTTGAGGGTGAGTACTTTCTATTTCTTCTTTGCATTTACTTCATTATTTGTCCGCAAACTTTTAAACATACATTTGTTCCTTGCAGCCAAACTTTGTTATTGATAAATAAGATGACCAGCCGTGGAACTACATTATCAGGAAAGCCACTGAGAGGTTTCGTTGGAAATCAAATTGCAAAAAATTCTACACGGCGTATGGACCCGATGTAACTCCAAGGGAGTTTGTGGATAGGATTGCTCAGTGGGAATGACTTAAGAGCCACTTTAATGAACCACATAATCAGGTCAAGCATTCATTTTGATTACAAGTGGACATAACTTTATAATTACTATCTAACTTGTCTACATTTTCTTATAACAGGAGCGGGGTAAAAAGATGTCAGACGTGCGCAATGATCCTAATAGGATTAACCATCGTGCTGGAAAATCTCCATTCCACTTGAGGGCTGCCATACTCGCTGCCAAGGGAGATAAGGCACACTTTATAGCCATGTTCTCCCAAGTCTACTCGGGTGATCCCAATGGTGCTGCCCTTGCAGTACGTATCTTTTTTATTCATTTTCATGTACTTGAAATTTCTATATGTTTATGTTTCACTTGGTTGTATTTGTTGATTCTTATTATCCCACATGTTGTCCCATATATGTTCTTTTTATTATGTATGTTATGTATAATGATTTGGGTATGATGTTTTGTTGCTCATGTGCAAACAAGTGTTATCTGCAATGTTATCTAACATGTCCTAATCCTCTTGTTATTGTGCAATATTATCTGCCATGTTTATCTTGGTGAAACATGTGCTCTTGTTGTATGTCATTTCCATGTTAAAAATTAATTGGGTCTTGTTCATGTTGTATGATGTAATTCATGTCAAACTTTACTTGTTAAAGCTTCATGTTCGCTGTTATTTTCTGCTGTCTTGGCAGATTGTGCATTGTGCTTTGTGATTGTATTTACACTTTACAATGTTTAAATTTGTAGGAAAAATGCAAGAAATGGTTCGTCAAGCGTTGGCAGATCAGAATGGTGATGAATCTGACCACAGTGAATTAACTGAACCCCTTCCAATTGCTACTCAGATTGACATCATAAGCCAAGAGGTTGGGCAGACTCGTGGAACATATGTGTCCGGGACTGGTAAAGCCTTCAAGAGACCACCACTTCCTAGAGGAGGTGCAAGAAGCTCCCAGCTGAAAGATGAACTGGCCAAGAAAAAAGATGAGTTCGAGGTAATGAAGGCTGCCTTTGAAGAAAGGATACGTGTGCTCGAGGACTTGGTGGTGTGTGGTGGTTCGGCAAATTTGGCAAGCCAGAATGCTTCGGAAGGTGCCACTAGTGCTGCTGCTGCTAAAAACTAAGTTGATTAATACTTTGCTAAACTGTTGTGCTTTTGTTTGGGTGCACACCTAGTTGTGCTTTGCTTGGATTCTTGTTTGCTATTACTTGTCGAATTCTAGTTCGGTTGTGCAAACATTGTTGTTTGCTTGTTGGATGTTATTTTGTGTGTTTAAAATGAAAACTAGTCATGTTTGGTATACAGGTTTTTGCCACAATTTTTTGTTAAATGTTAGTCGTCAAACCTCTTTTATACGGCAGTTATATATTCAAAATAAATCACGAAATCCCTTTTATACGATATGTAAAGGTTCATTATAAATCGCGTGAAATGATTTATACGACATCTATATGCTTAATATGTGTCGCTAATGATAGTTTATACAACATATATACGTTCAGTAAAGTCGTGTAAACTATTTATACGACATCTATATGCTTAATTTGTGTCGCGAATGACAGTTTATACGACATATAAACGTTCACATTTAGCCGCGAAATGAGGTTTATACGACGTCTATTTTTTCATTGTTTGTCGCGAAACAGAGTTTATACGACAACATTATGTTCAACAGTTGTCGTCAACGCTCTTTTACACCATTGGAGACTGTATATATGCTCATTAGGAGTGGACATCAGCTCTATGAATACGTGACAAACTGAAACATTAGCCGCATAAACGTTTAACATATCGCGACTATCGCTAATTCGCTTGTCGCGTAAACTTCTCTCTACTCCGATTACGCGACTGATTTTACGCGACCACTAAAAGTCACATAAAGTCTATGCGACAAATTTAGCAGTTCTTGCGATATGAAAAAAGTGTCGCGTAGGATGTAAATTGGCGTATTGTTTTTCCACCCTTTCTTGCCAGTGGCACACTTCGTACGGCAAACATTGTTTCTGCTTCAACCATCAGTTGTAAATATTCACTTCAAAAGCCATTGATCCTCTGATGACAATTACTCTACATTTGAACAATATTGATCACTTATGGATTGCTTTTGTCCCAAAGTAGTGTGAACTCAAATTAATCCTGATGTAAGCACATTGTGACAATTCACAGTTAGTAAACAATAATCAGGACCAATAAAAAAACAATAATCAGGAGCAATAAACCCTGTCAGAATCAGAACCAGCCTAATATTATATAGTCAAAGTTCTGAATTCATTTTTGAACAGAATTCATATTTTACCAACGATAAACCCTGTCCGGGTTACCAATAAGAAAACAAGACAAATTTACCTCCATATCACAAAAGGAAAAACATGGTAATGAGTATTGAAGAAGTAATAAGATCGATAAGGAGTAAGGACACACCATATATTGCAGATAAGTTGATGTTTCCCATTACATTTTTTTTTGTTGATATAATTTTAAATTACTAAAGTTGTGCTATATTCTAAGTTGAAAGACACAATACTTTCTACGACACTCATGGTGTTTATCTCCGTTGACCAAGAATATCCCCCACTCTGTCATAGTACCATATACCCTCCAAACAGGGCCGGCCCGTTGTCTTTGGAGGCCTTGTGCGAGATACCAAATGTGACCTCTTAGGTGCTCCTGAAAAAGAGAAACAATACACCAAAACTACAAGCATAGTATCACAAATAAACATCTACATAAGCAGCCAACAATTAATATCACAACAATAAAAAGATAAAAAACCGAAAGCAAATATTCTATAAAAGATGCCCCCTATTCCTTATTCCATCATGTGCTAACTGAGTTTGTTGTCGTTTGGTCTTGAAGACTTTACAACAGAAGCAGAATACTCTGTCAAGATCTTACAATACACAAGCCAATCCCGATGATGTTTCTCCCCATTTGATAAGTACATGGTATAAAATTCAGGTGTGAAACGCCTTTTTTTTGTTTTGGATCTATCTTTCGGACCTTTTCCTGTCAACACATCTCTTAGAGGACCTTCTTTCACCAATAATTCCCTCCATTTAGGAGCAAGATTATCCCAATTTTTAGGATCAAAGATGTTGGGAATATCATCATTCCCTTCCAAACCAAGCTCCATAGTTTCGTCTACATTAACATCAACATCTTCTTCAAAAGGTTCCTCAATTGGATGCTCTACATTTTCTTCTAAACCAACATCAACATCTTCTTCAAAAGGTTTCTCCATTGGTTGCTCCACATGTTCTTCTACACCAACATCAACACTAACATCAACATCTACATCTACATCTGCATCTGCATCCTTCCCTTTCTTGAAAACAAATTTGTCCACAGCTCCTTGACTTTGACTAAACTTGTCTCGTTCCTTTATTCTTTTGCGTTTGGAACTACCCGATTCATGCTTTCTTGTAGGAGCCATTCTAAAATTTTCAAAATTCATCACATTAAACAAATCAGGCGATGGATTCATCACATCAGACATCAGTACATCACATTCAAAATTCATCACATTCAAAATTCATCACATCAAAATTAATCACATTAAAATTCATCAAAATTCATCACATTCAAAGAAATATAGATTACCCAGGAGAGCCGGAGAGGACTACTGGACTGAGCAGGCGACTGGCGAGCCGCCGCAGAGCAGGCGAGCAGGCGGAGCAGCACGCAGCAGAGCAGGCGATGGGCGATGACTGAGCAGGCGACGGCGAGCAGCAGAGCAGGCGACGGCGAGCAGCAGAGCAGGCGACGGCGAGCAGCAGAGCAGGCGACGGCGAGCAGCAGAGCAGGCGACGGCCAAACCCTTCGCTTCTTCTGTTCTTCGTTCTTCTCTTCTCTGCTATGTGAAAGTTTTTTTTTTGTTTTTTTTGAGGGATTCTGTGTGAAAAGTAAACAAAACTTGTAAACAAAAATTAACTTTTGTCATTTGTGGCCTTCGGATGTAACAAAACAAAAATTGACTTTTGTCATTTGTGGCCCCATTTGTTTGACCAAATTTTTGTGGCCCCGTGCCTTTGCACCTTTTGCCCATGTGATGGGCCGGCCCTGCCTCCAAAGCATTCCTCCGACACTATGCCCAGTGATGGATCCAGAATTTTTTTTTACCGGGGGCGATATGAAATAAAATTATGACTCTTCCATTTTTAACTTTATATTCACCTTGTAATTAATCGCCCAAAAACTTATCAAAGAAACACATTATACAATACAATTATTAAACCGTATTAAATAGCATCTCAAAATAATAGGAACATATTCATGAAATTTATCTTGTAAGTGGGTCTAGATGGGCTAAGCAAATAATTTTTAGGACACTGGTTTTAGCACACGTAAAATAAAATTACTCTATTTCAGAATGACAAATGAAATTTTAAACCACCTGTCAAATTGTCTTGTCGCCGTTGTTTCCCGTCTTTCTATCTTTCTATTGCACAGCCGTTATGTGTTTGAACCTAATTCTAATTTCAAATGGATAGTATTTGTTTGGTTACAAGATTTATTCGAATTTAAGTTAATTTTCTTTTGATTGGTTATATATAGGGTCAAACATAAATTGAGTACGGATATAATTTAAACCTCTCTCTAAATATATGAAATCTTAATATAAACAATTGGGGGCAAATGATAAAAATTAATGGGGACATTAGTTATATTAATCATGTATTAATGATGATTTTATGAAATTGATTGAGCGAAGCAGCCCCCATTAAGCTTCAAGTGCGTCCACCCCTGACTATGCCAATACCCCAACCACAAAACTTTGTCAAATGTCGACCACTGTTTTATCTGTTGTCTAACTAAAGACTTTCCATCACATATCGTTTGACTAACCCAAGACTCTCCGACACGCCATCACCCATATATCGGTATAGATACGATCTACTAGGCTGTGTGGACCAGCAATGAGTGACAAGTACTGATCATCGTCTTGTTTGATATGATATTGGTAAGGAACAAGGGACGTTTCTTGGTTCCAGAATATTAGGTATTTCAATGCCTCCAAAAACCTTTTTGCCAGATCGATCAAAAGTGAGAATGTTTGTAAACCTTATACTCCGTATTTCCTAGAGCTTTTGCCAGCCAATAAATAACTCCGTTCACTTCGGTCCCTTCTGCATCAGGAAAGCAGCTATCTCTGACAAGGAAGCTCGATCGATTTCCAAATATTGGTGGCAGATGAGTACACATGACATAAGCCACTCCGATTCCATATAGAAGGCAGCCTCACTAGTTTAAACTCTGGAAGACTATTATTATCAACAACACACCCAAACCCATAAGCATTAATATCCGAGAAGTCTCCACGATCAAGAGTGTTTACATGAGGAGCCACCTTTGTTTCTCCGGTCGTGATGTTACACAATGTGATCGTGAAAATCCGATCTGTCTGGCTATACATCCCAAAGCAAAACACTCCAAAACAAGGACCCATTACCCATGTAATTTTGTGCAAAATGTATGGCTGCTTGATCTTGAATGGTTTGTACACGTTGGGATATGACAACGCAATGTTTTGTCGTTGAAAGTGAGGAGCATTGGATCCATGCATTTATAGGAGCCTCCTTTTTCATAGACAAAATTTTCGGTCATTAAGATTTTTGATGAAGGTTGTTGTAAATGATGTTGGCGGATGAAAGAGGGGCTAGTGATGAGAGCATTCCAAGATTTGGACAACGTCTTAAAACGTATAAGAGACTTAGCCGGAAGACGCAGGATGATGTTGAAGATGATATCATCTGGGAGGTCAGGACCAACTGATGATCCGCTTAACGCAGTCTTCTTCTTCATCATCACCTAAAAAAAGCAAAAATTAAATCATCATAAGTTTAAAGTTTTACTTGTATCATAGAAATTTCTGAATATGAATTGAATGAAACGTGTATGGGATATGTACCATGGCATCGATCAATTCGAAACTACATTCATCAACTGAACATACCTACATACATGTATGGTGCTATAACAATTAAGGAGACACACATATGGAAGACGACAACTATCTCTACACATTTAACAGAGCATGCAATAATGCAAATATAAAAAAACATAGAAGCGAAAACCAAAGCTCGGCGATCCACTACAATGAAAAATCAAAGAGGAAAGAGTAATTAAGCAAGATTAAACCCTAATTAATTAACACGAAGAAGAAGGAACACTACAAATTTTTACATTTCAACCGGCGACACTTTTCGGAGATAATTTGGCGAAGATATTCCTCCCCGGAATTAAACATGCATTAATGCCGCGAAAAGCCGGCGAATTTAAAAAGTAATACGGAATTGTCAAATAATCCGGGGAGAATTATTACGGCGACAATTGTAGTCCCGGATATGTGGCGTACTACGGCCGTATTTTATCTGGCAGCAGTCCGTCAATTGTTCTGCGCGCTTAGGATGATCCTGTACTTGAGCCAGATAATCGCCCCATTTCACTACAAATTTTGCCTTTTCCCCCTATGCTCATCTTTGCTAAACCTAAAACTCTAAATCGCCACAGCCGTCTTGAAGACTTGAACGCCTTCGTCCAAACCACCATCGCCGCGCCGCCATGAATGCCTTTGACGACAACAGCGGTCACCGCCTCCACCTCCGCATACAATCGCTCCTCCGGTAGCCGAATCTTGGTAAGACGATACCAAATCGCCTCGGTCGAATCCGCTCTTAACGCCTCCTCCTCCAGCCGAGTCCCCAGAAGCCGGCTTACACGCTCCGCCTATAGCGAATCAACTTTACTAGCCAACCTTAACGCGTCTGCCTCCATCGACGCACATAGCTGAATCAGACCCCAAATGCCTCATTGTTGATTGATTAGGTATTCTCCTGAGTACAGTTGTTATTGCCTCATTGTTCGATTGTGTTGACAGTGGTTATGTGTTGGTGGTGCTCTAAAAAATTAACTTCGAATCACTTTTTCATGTGTTTTATTTTGTTCATGTTGATGTTTTAGCTAACTGTTTTTCAATGGCACTCTGCATTGTTTGATTTTGTTCTTTAACTAATGTAGTCGATAAGGAACTAGAAAATCTAGAAGAGGTGCCTTATCAACTAAGACTGGCTTCATCAGTTGTTGATTGAAGTTGTAAATTCGTATGAAGTTGCTATGTCACCTATGTTAGTTTAGGTTATGGAACATTGATGCTGCTCGTATGGGAAGTGGGAACATAGACATGTATTCGAAATGTGGGAACATTGATGCTGCTTGTATACTGTTCGATGAAATGCTTCTGAGAAATAATGTGTCTTGGAATACCATGATCAATGGATATATGAGGGCTGGTAAATTTGAAGATGCTATTGATCTGTTTGATGCAATGCCTGACCGGGATGCGATATCTTGGCCTGCATTAATTAACGGGTTTGTGAAAAAGGAGCACTTTGAGCAAGCTTTAGTATGGTTTAGGGAAATGCAGTTGTCCGGGGTGGAGCCAGATTATGTAACTATTATGTCTGTTCTTGCTGCGTGTGCCAATTTGGGAATGCTTGGATTGGGATTGTGGTTGCATAGATTTATTTTGAAACATGACTTTAGAGACAATATAAGGGTTAATAACTCACTGATCGACATGTATTCTAGGTGTGGCTGTATTGAAAATGCTCGTCAATTCTTCCAAAATATGAGTACTAGAAGCCTAGTCTCGTGGAATTCTATCATTGTGGGTTTTGCTGTTAACGGACACGCAATTGAGGCCTTGAAGTTTTTTGACTTGATGTAGAAGGAAGGGTTTGAGCCCGACGAGGTTAGTCTTACAGGAGCTTTAACAGCTTGTAGCCACGCTAGATTCATAAAAGAAGGATTACAACTTTATCACGACATGAAGAAGACTACTAGGGTATGTGAGCTCGGATTACATGGGTATGTGCCTGAAACCAGACTCTACTTGGTTTACCAGAACAACAATGACATCTGATTTTGAAATCAAAATCAAGTACTTCTATTTGAAAGAAAAAAATGTTAGTTTAGGTTATAACCTTGATGTTTTTTTACTCAAATATGTTGGTTGATTGTTGTTGTTTCTTTTATTGAAGTATTGTCTTAAATTCACTAGTCATTAGTTTTTAGATGAAGTTTTCAATTACAACTGCATATCAACTGTCTGTAGGATGGATGTTACAAGAGGATGGTGAGTGAGGCTGTGCCCGCAGTAGGGATGGAGAAGGCTGGCTTTAACTGCAGAGGCTGGCGATAACCGGAGCAGAGGCGTATGATAATGCTATGGAGCCGTTTGATGTGCCTCAGGCACATCGCTCCTCAATAATAACCTACAAGCACACTAGCCAACGACTTAAGGGACAGATAAGAGCACTGGTTCAGATCCTTCTAGCACACCGACCAGCAAATGAAGGGACAAAGGACAGTGCATTTGGTCAGTGGCCATGTAAGAGCTAATGTCCAAATGTATGCACAAAGCTAGTCAGGTATTTGACGATCGACTACTAATCTGATGTCGGTTATTTGTTTCCTTCTCTTTACGCCTTGCAGCTAAACTTTTACTTCGGTTTTCGCTGTATTGTTGATTTGGCTTTTCTGTTAAGCATGTGTATGGTATTTGATTGATATAATGCGTTTTTTGTAACAGTCGCAGCAGATTGACACTAGACTATCACGAATCGAGAAGCGACATGATACCATCGCTGATCAGATGCGCATGATTCTTGAGCTTCTCCAAACAAGTTCATCCCCCGTCTGACTACTGAGAACCAATCCCCCCAACCGCACCATCCAAACTCTTGAAAGACGAACTGTTGTTACAAGCATTTGTCATTTGTCTCGTACATTTTGGATGATTTTTATATCTGTCCATTTGGCACGATATAAATTTTGTTGACAAATTTCCATTTCATAATAATTTCTTTTTAATATAAATAATCAGATATTTAGAATATCCACCGATATTGACATACAAAATTACCTCACGTATTTTCGTCAGATAAATACCGAAAAATATTGGCCGATTTGTCGCCGGACACTCGCCAAACTAAATGTAAATTGTAATTTGATGGTTCACGTCGGACATTGGCCGATTTGTCGCCGAACATTCCCCAAACTTGCCCCGAATTTGTTTTTACATTTACTCGTCGGACTGTCGCCGTAATCATGACTGATAATCTTCGCCGGAATTGCCCCATATAATTCCCAGAATAAGGAACTGGCGGATTGTCCCCGGAGTGCCGACGTTAGTTTGACGGGTAATGTCGCCGGATTTTCCCCTTCCTCTGAATTCGGAGGACGTTTTGTCGGGGAGAGAATTTTTGCCGGATTTAGGTCGGTATTTTTCCTAAATTCGTGGCAATTCTGGCACTAATCCGGGGTGTTTATTTTGCCGGTTATTATTGCAAAATTTGTAGTGGAATATATAGACGACGTAAACAATGAATTGGGCTCAACCGTCCATAAATATAATAACAATATGTCAGAAAGAAAATAGTCCAGCGAAAAAGCTGCCCAAGACCTATTCATTCAAAAAAAAGAAAGATAAAGTCGCATAATGAACAAAAACCATAAGCATATTTTCTTAAAGGCAATATATTTCAATCTTGGGGACGAAATAAATTTGAAATCGGTAAATTTACCGTTTTACCGAAAATATAAATAAATAAGTACATATTACAAAGAAAATTTTTAAAAATAAAATTTATATATATTAAAAATCAACATATATATTTATAAGATTTATAATATATATTTGAAAAATTTGAAAAAAAAATAAATTTCTGTAAAATCAGTAAATTTACCGTTCTACCGAAATTTCGGTAAAACGGTAAATCGATAATGGTAAACGAAATAAAATATTGTATTTCGATAAAGGTTAAATTAACGGTAAACAATAAAACGATAATTTACCGTTTGTTCACCCTATAACACACCACTAACCGATAATAGTAAGAATTCCAACAAAGCATACACCCACACCTTTCCCCATTTCCACCCTTTAATAAGTCACCAAACCCTAACCCTTGTCTTCCCAAGTTCATACATGAGTTGGGTTACTGGATTGTAATTAAAGTCTGAACACACCTTGGGAATCTTAATCAGCACTATCAGTCTAAGCACGAGAGTTATGTTGGCCGTTGGGAATTCTTTTTTTGTTCCGTCGTCAGCATCACTTGCCATTTTTGTTTACGTGTCTGTTTTGACAATGTTTCTAAATATGAACCCTATGCATGTGCGTGACTGCGTGCCCCATGCGTAGCTTGGGAAGCACAATGAGCCGTATATGGTCGTAATTACTCTATATTCTCATGTCCCGCTGAATACTCTCTATATTCATGTCTCGCACAACGCGCTCGTGTTGCTGACGCATACTGTGAACATATCACTCAGGAAGTTATGCACCTTGTAAAAGCAAATGCGCCACAAATTAGATCTCATGTGGGTTGGCGCACTATTATCTCTCTACTCTCGATAACAGCTCAACATCCGGAGGCATCTGAAGTTGGTTTTGATACACTTGTTTACTTATACGATGGTCGAATGAGGCAAAACAAGCTGTTGGGGTTGGGGATGAAGTTGATGCCAAAGTCTATCAAGATGTCCACTCTAGCTAGCCATGGATGCAGCAAGGCAGCTAGTGAATGTTCGGAATGGAGCTCTCGTTCTGCAGGTTAGTTACATCTGTTAATGAGAGCCCTAGCTAACATTTGAATCAGACCGTACGTAAAGGTTGTCAGTTCTGTTTGTCCACACATTTTTACATTAATAACTTGCCCCTGATTGGCTGATTGTATATTTTCTATTGGAGGCGAAGGTTATTGGCAATGGTTCCGCTTTCAAGGCTGGCCTGCGACCTACAACAAGGGGCTTTGCTGGTAACGACATCATGCTTGGGGATATCATCGTTGCAGTGGACGATAAATTTGTAAGACCATCCTAAAAGTTATTTGACCCTTAAATAATAGAACATGTTATATTAAACTGAATTCCTTGCCGCATAAATACTTAACGCGTCACATACACATTGAAATTTTAAAATAGTATTCAACTCATCTGATTGTAGCTAGGCTCCCGGTATCATTTTAGGTTAGGAATAAAGCTGAACTGGACAAGGTATTGGAAGAGTATGGCCAAGGAAGGCGACGAAGTTGTCTTAAAGGTCAAGCGAGGCAGCGAGATTTTAGAGGTGCCCATCACTTTGGAAGAAAAGAGTACATAAGGGGAGTATGTATATAGATAGTTACCATTTGTATTTAATATAGTACATATAATAGGCACAATCAGGAAGAGTGGAGATCGCCTCTCATTTGGTTATAATAAGGCAAGAGCTCGATCAGCCACTAAATCTATTACCCGATTGACTAATCCTGTTGAATTTAGATACTTAAACACGCAACTGATCATGCTTAATTATAAGTCTTTCACATGCAATGGCATCAAAAAACAGGTTGTCACTTTGCCGCCTGGAGTTGTGATTGATAGATAATGTTGTTGGTATCCAGCAGTACTAGTCATGTATTCCAAATAGCTCGCAGTTCATACTCTTACTATGAAAACATCTTTGCTTGCTACAAATTATTGACATAGATATTGCTCCCATCATTGTGCTACAGTTGCACAAGTGAGGATCCTCTGATTATCATTTTAGAAAACAAACCCTTTCTGATGGTACCCACGGAATGATGCTAATAGTGCACAGCGTTTCTTCTTGATTCAGCTCGATCCTGCTTTAAAAAGAAAAATATCAATTACTTTTTAGTCTTGACATATTTTTTTTCCGTCGAACAAAATAATATTTAAGAAAAAAATGTTAACCATTTGAGTTTTACGAAATCCATTCATCTATCATGGTGTATGTTATGAAAATCCAGAGTTGAGCAGTTGCTTCCAGAGCTCCAAAACTCTGTTGTTAGTGTATTGCAACTTTAAATCACCCACTTATCAAATTGTTATATAATAACCGACTAGATCAGCAGCATACCCGCTCACAACGACCTTATCATGGACTACATCAGCTTCTTCAAGATGGCCTCGAAATCAAAGCCTCAAACGAGTATGCTAAATGTCATCAAATCTGCTTTAACACCCTCCCAAGTCTTTTAAGATAAAATTACACAACCTCATCGTGTCCCTACTCTTAAGGGGCCCTGCAAGAAATGTCATTTTATGTACACTATATTAAGTATAAATCATATGAAGTGGAAACAAGTAACTCAAAATATGCAGACAGGGAAAGCATGAAAGAATATACAGCTGGACAAATTACGGTAAGCAAATTTTTTGAAGGAAAACAAAATATCTGAGTTACAAAACTAAATTTGGACAGACGTCATTTAAAACTGAATCAGATTATTAACACGATGGGAACACATAAGAAAAGGATTACCTAAAGAGTTGCAGGACTATTTTTTTTGAGATCGAGTGTCATAAGAAACCGAAACCATACGTTAAAAAGAATATCGAACCAACTTCACCAGTTATCTCCACACGAACATGTCCCTCTATTAAAATGATGGAATCTACTCGAATCACGCACAATGATTTCTCTTTCCTTTAACTCTGAGATAAATTTGATGAAGACATGACAGTCTCTGCACATGCGCAAGTTCTTCATTATCCTTATTGGGGCATCAGTAGTAGTATTAACTAAAGCAAAAGCTACTGCTAGTTTTTCACTGTGGTGCACCAAGTTCTGCTCTTTTTCCTCACTATCCATGTCGTGCAAATCTGAACTTATGTCTGGCATATATCCTCGCAATTTCAGATCATATGTGAGTTCATTCAAATACGAAACCATTTCATTTGAACATGTATGTGATTCGTCTGACACACAGAACTGGTAGATACGATTCTTTATCTCTACCCAACTTATTCCTGGTTCTTTCTTTATGTTGCGTTCTTTCATTGCTCGCCTGACAATAGATACTTCCTCCCACCTTCGAGCCGAGGCATGTATATTTGAAAGTGTTACATAAGATACAGAGTCATTGGGATCAAGCTCTATAATTTCTTCTGCAGCCTTCTTAGCAATTTCCTCATTTTTGTGTAACTTACACGCTGATAACAAAGTCTTCCATATAACTGTGTCCGCTTTCACTGGCATGGACCTGATCCTTGCCTCTGCCTCTTCCAAACAACCAGACCTACCAAGCAAATCAACAACACATGTATAATGCTGCACCCTAGGCTTCAACTGGTATTTTTCAATCATCATATTGAAAAACTTAACCCCTTGTTGCTTCAATCCGCAATGACTACATGCATACAATAAGCTCAAAAAAGTGACATCATTGACCTCAATGGCTTCTTTTTCCAAGGTTTCAAACAATTTAACTGCTTCCTCTCCCCTCCCATGATATCCATAGGCAGCAATCATTGCACTCCACAAAACAGCATCCTTACTTTCACACTCATTAAAAGCTTTGACTGATTCATTCAGACATCCGCATTTTGAGTACATACTAATCAATGAGCTTAGGACTCCATCAATAGATCCAGTACCAGTTTTTATTACTTCCGCATGGATCTGCTGCCCTTGCCCAAGGGTTGCGAGTTCTGCACAGGAACTTAGAGCAGTAACAAACGTGATCTTATCAGGTCTACACCCGGCAACTTTCATCATGTTATACTGATCCAGAACTCCCTCCGGGAATTTATGTTGTGCCCGCCCTGCAATAAGTGTGTTCCAAGCAACCACATTGAGTTCAAGCATTTGCTTAATAACCTTCTCTCCATCTTCCAAAGTTCCAGATTTGGTATACATATGAGCTAAGGAACTCCCAACAACCATATTCGATTCAAACCCACTCTTGGCTGCATATGCGTGAACTTGCTCCCCCGCTACTACTGATCTCAACCCTGCACATGCTCTAAGAGCACTACCTAAAGCATATTCATCAGGCAACCAACCCAACTCATGCATTTGTGAAAAGACATGTAAACCATCCTCATTACACTCAAACTGCACCAGACCAGTAAGCATAGCATTCCAAGTAGCAACATTTCTGCCAGGCATTTCATCAAATACTTGTCGAGCACCATCCAAATCACCAATCTGCATATACCCATTGATCAAGATGTTACCAGACATGATATTTCTTCTGGGCATTACATCAAACAGCTTGACTGCAAAACCAAAACACCCAATCTTGGAGTACAAATTGAGTAAATGATTGGATACAAACTTGTCGTGCCACGAACCAGATGTAATGGTCAAGGAATGAAGCTGTCTGGATAAAAAAAATGAGCTTATGGATATAGCTGATTGAATAATGTGAGAGAAGAGCTGCGGATTTCGCCATATATCCGAATGAAAGGTGTCAAATGCTTGTTTCACACGTCCTGTAGAGCAGAGATGAATGTATTCATCACTGATTTTGAATCGAGAACTGCAAGTGTGTATCATCCTGCAGCATAAAGCCATTCGCAGACTGATAAACACGCCGTAAAAAGCAACCTTTATTTGAAAACCGAAATTTCTGAAAGGTTCTTGTTTTTTTGGAGTTTCACCGAAGAAGCTGGAGAAGAAGGAGATGTTTTGTGTATATTAGTAAAGATAGAGGGCTTGTTTGGTATTTAAATAAACTTTTAAACGGATCTAAACTGGATCCGATCGGCTAATCGGGTATGGTTGACTTGACCCAAATCTGCTGCTGCAAAACCAAACCTTTCCACTTCTCAGACGAGGAGAAGCCGCAGAAGCATATGAAAAATTGCTTCGTCATTTTCTCACGTTTCGCCTTATCGCAGCGATCAGATCGGCGGCGCCTGTAACCTAATCGCTATACAGATCGTCGTTCATTGCGATCGTTTTTCGTAGCGTGTGAATTTCTCGATAGCGGGAGGTCAGGAGAGAAGCTGCTGCTGCGATTCGGAAATGCTATAGATTGGTTTTGGTTTTCGTATCGGTATTCGGGTGATTCAGCTTCGTATGAGTTGGTGTGTGGATCGGATTTTGCGTATTGAATTGATTCTGGATCGAGATTGAGGGGGCCATAGAAGAAGGCGGTTGATCTTGTTTTGAGTTCTGATCTACGTGTTTGCCAGTAGTTTTTTGCTGTTACTAATCGGAAGCCGAACAGAGCAGACCCTCGTCAGCATTAATCTGAAGCCAAGCAGAAATTGAGTGAGCACTTTGATTAGAAACTTACACCTCCTGATCTTATTGTTCACATATTTGTTTAATGTTTTGTGTCTATGCATTTTAGGCATAGTAGTGTATAGATTGAATGGTAGTGTAATTTAATGTGAACACTTTGAGCTTGAATTGTGGAAGAATGAATTGATTTTAGGTATTTGTTGTTTCTGAGATTAACTTTGTGAGTTTTTGAGCGGGAGTTGGATATATCGTGTGAAATCTTGAGCTCAATAAAGTAAAAGTAGTAAAGCAAAACTGGTGTATGAGTAATGGAGTATCATGTGTTGGAATTGGAAGAGAAAGATACTCCGAAATTTTTAGCAATACACTCTGTTATTTCTTATATTATGTTATTCTAACTAATATTCAGATTTCAATCTAAATGCTTTACTTTGCAATACTATGAGATATCTTAGAGAAGAAAAGGCAATTTAGAGCTAGTTTGGTGCAAGTTCTTTTGTCCTAAATCTCAATGATCATATTTCTACATGTGAATTTTCTTTTTAAATGTAGGTTGCATCATTGGAAGACGTAACCACTACATTTGAACTGAATTAGAAATGGGTCTTCTGACTCCACAATCAGAAATGGATACATTGCATCAAGAATCAAGAGATGGCTCAATGCAAGGCGCTTTTGCGTGTATTATTAATACAGAAATAAGTGCACTTTTGGCTGTCATGAGGAGGAATGTAAGGTGGGGAGTTCGTTATTTTGCGATTGATAACAAGCTGGAGCATCCTCTCATCCAGTCTTTGAAAAGACTACGAAAAGAAATATTCTTATGGCAAAACCAATGGGATTCAACCAATCCTGCTGCATATTTGCAACCTTTTTTAGATGTTATACAGTCTGATGAAACAGGTGCACCAATTACTGGTGTTGCTCTTTCATCTGTGTATAAGATTCTAACTTTGGACATTCTTAATATATATACCGGGAAAGTCGAAGATGCTATGGCTCTTATTGTTGATGCTGTAACGAGTTGCCGATTTGAAGTGACTGATCCCGCTTCAGAAGAGGTGGTGCTGATGAAAATACTTCAAGTTCTATTGGCTTGCATGAAGAGCAAGGCGTCCAAGAAACTGAATAATCAGCATGTTTGTAACATAGTAAACGCGTGCTTTCGCGTAGTTCACCAAGCAAGCTCTAAAGGCGAGTTGCTGCAACGTATAGCACGCCACACTTTGCATGAAATGGTTAGGTGCATTTTCTCATGCCTACCTGACATTGCAATTGATGAACACACTTGTCATAGTGAGGGCCAGTTAAGTACAAGTGATGAGGTGAGATTCCTTTGTTGTTATTTATGATTCTCTAGGCAGATTTTTTTGGTAAGGAGCACTGTTTAAGTTAGACACTTAATATCACTTAAGTTAGTCATCATGCACACTACATAAAAGTGTTGAGTCTTCAGAGGATTGACGGGGCATATCACATATGCAATGCATTTTCTTATAGATGGGCATTAGTAGAATCTTGATCCTGATAAATTATAGCTTCCCTTTTTATTGATCTTATCAATGTCGGTATTCTGTAATTTTATTAGAAAAGAAAGAAAAATGTATCAGTGGTCTGGAATTCTAAGTTCACAATTAACCTTAGCAACGTGGTATTTGGTACACATTCACATAACAGTCTTGGTGGTGCAGGCAGGATCCTCAGGTAGGCTGCACCTTTCAGGCAGTCAAAAAATAGAGAATGATAATGGCTCAGATGCTTCCACAGGCAAGGAAGAACCTAAAGTTGATAATGGAGCCCTTACGGAAGATGTTTCAAAGCAACTTATGGCAAAACCTTTCGGGATACCTTGCATGGTTGAGATATTTCACTTTTTATGCTCTCTATTAAATGTTATTGAGAACATTGAAAGTGGTCTAAGATCAAATCCCATTGCCTACGAGGAAGATGTCCCCTTATTTTCACTGGGTTTAATCAACTCAGCAATTGAACTGGGTGGAGCTTCCTTTGCTCGGCATCCTAAGTTATTAATGCTGATACAGGATGAGTTATTTCATAACCTGATGCAATTTGGTCTCTCCATGAGTCCACTTATCCTCTCAACTGTTTGCGCCATTGTTCTTAATCTTTATCATCACATGCGTACCGAACTGAAGCTGCAGCTTGAAGCATTTTTCTCATTTGTGCTTTTGAGGCTTGCACATAATAAACATGGATACTCATACCAACAGCAGGAGGTTGCTATGGAAGCTATTGTCGATCTCTGTAGGCAGCCGAGTTTTGTTACTGAGATGTATGTGAATTTTGATTGTGACATCACGTGCAACAACGTATTTGAAGATATTGCTAATCTGCTTTCGAAAAATGCATTCCCTGTCAACTCTCCGCTGTGTGCTGTGAATCTTCTTGCGCTGGATGGTTTAACTGCCATAGTTCAAGGAATTGCAAACAGAGTAGGCGATGAAAATCCATTTACCGAGCAGACTTTAGTAAACAGTGAGGGATACGAATCATTCTGGACTGTAAAATGGGAAAGTTATGATGATCTGGATCTTTGGATTCCATTTGTTCGGAAGATGAAATACATTAAGAGGAGATTAATGGTGGGAGCTGATCATTTCAATCGGGATTCCAAGAAAGGCTTGCAATTTCTCCAAGAAATGCATTTGTTGCCAGAGAAACTTGATCCTCGAAGTGTTGCATGCTTCTTCCGGTACACAATCAGTTTAGATAAGAATGTCATTGGGGATTTTCTGGGAAATCACGATGAGTTCTGTGTTCAGGTTCTTCAAGAATTTGCAAAGACTTTTGATTTCGAAGGAATGAGTCTGGATGGTGCATTACGTCTTTTCTTGGGTACTTTTCGACTACCAGGAGAATCTCAAAAAATACAGAGAGTGCTTGAAGCATTTGCAGAGAGATATTATGAACAGTGTCCTCATATTTTGAGCAATAAAGATGCTGCCCTCTTGCTGTCATACTCGATAATAATGCTCAACACAGATCAGCACAATGCACAAGTCAAGAGGAAGATGACTGAAGAGGATTTTATTCGTAATAATCGGTGCATCAATGCCGGTAAAGATTTGCCTAAAGAATTTTTGTCGGAGCTTTATCACTCAATCGGTGAGAATGAAATCCAGATGCTCCCTGATCAAGGGGCTGGGCTCCCTGTGATGACATCAAGTAGATGGGTTAGTTTGCTGCAGAATTCCAAAAAGTGTAGTCCATTCATCATTTGTGACTCAACAGCTAGACTGGACTATGACATGTTTACCGTCTTATCAGGCCCCTCTATTGCTGCCATTTCTGTTGTTATTGATAATATGGAGCAAGAAGAAGTAATACAGGCATGCGTTAATGGCTTTATGAATATTGCAAAAATTTCGGCATGCTACCACTTCAATGATATACTGGATGACTTAGTTGTGTCACTGTGTAAGTTCACAACCCTATTGGATCCATCTTCTGCTGAGGAATCAATTTTGGCCCTTGTGGAGGACCATAAAGCGAGATTGGCTACCACGTCTGTATTCACTATTGCAAATAATTATGGTGATTACATTCGCACTGGCTGGAAAAACATTGTGGATTGTGTGTTATACCTGCACAACCTTGGTCTTCTTCGTCTAGCTGATGGGACGACTGATAACGAGAAGCATTCGTCTGAATCTGAGAAAGCATCACAGTCTGCACTGCCGGCCTTAAGTTCCTCCAGTTCTCGAAAATCATCAGGCCTGATGGGTCGGTTTAGCCAGCTTTTCTCTTTTGAGGCAGAAGAGCCTATTCCACAGTCGACACTGGAAGAGCTTGAGTCTCATCAGCTGGCTCTCCAGACAATTCAAAGTTGCCAAATAGGTAACATCTTTTTAGAGAGTAAATTTCTACAAGCTGATTCTTTACTGCAGCTTGTACAAGCTCTCATTTTGGCCGCTGGACGACTTCAAAAGGGGCCTTATTTTCCAGAGGACGAGGACACATCAGTTTTTTGCCTTGGGTTGCTGATTGAAATTACAGTGAATAATCGGGATAGGATTATGCTTCTCTGGCAGTTTGTGTATGAGCATATTGCTAATATTGTTCAATCCACAGTTATGCCATGCACACTAGTAGAGAAGGCTGTATTTGGGCTTCTCCAGATATGTCAGCGGCTTCTACCATACAAGGAAAACCTTACTGATGAGCTCCTCAAGTCTCTCAGACTAGTGTTAAAGCTTGACGCTCGTGTTGCTGACGCATACTGTGAACATATCACTCAGGAAGTTATGCACCTTGTAAAAGCAAATGCGCCACAAATTAGATCTCATGTGGGTTGGCGCACTATTATCTCTCTACTCTCGATAACAGCTCAACATCCGGAGGCATCTGAAGTTGGTTTTGAGACACTTGTTTACATTATGTCTGACACAGCCCATCTTTCTCCTGCAAACTATGTTCTCTGTGTAGATGCAGCAAGGCAGCTTGCAGAATCTCGAGTTGGAAATATCGAACGCTCTGTGCGAGCCCTAGATTTAATGGCAGACTCCTTCATTTGTCTTATACGATGGTCTAATGAGGCAAAACAAGCTGTTGGGGATGAACTTGCTGCCAAAGTCTATCAAGATATCGGAGAGATGTGGATGAGCTTGGTGCAGGGACTCAAAAGACTCAGTCTGGACAAGAGGGAGCAAGTTAGAAACTATGCTATCTCATTGTTGCAGAGGTGTTTGATTGGCGTAGAAGGGATTTCTATTCCACAAGAGTTGTGGCTACAGTGCTTTGATGCTGTGATATTCGCCTTATTTGATGATCTAATAAAAGTAAATCAAGAGAGATCACATAAAGATTACCGTAACATGGAAGGAACAATTGTTCTATCTATTAAGCTGATGTCAAAGGTATTCTTACAGTTACTGCAAGATGACTCGGCCCAAAAATTCTTGATTAATCTCTGGGAAGGGTATCTTAGCCGAATGGACAGTTGCATGGAGGCCAAAATTAGAGGGCGACGGAGTGAAAATATTCAAGAAGTGGTTCCAGAGCTCTTGAAGAACACACTACTTATTATGAAGTCAAAGGGAATTCTGGTCCCAAATGAGGCAGCTACTGGTAAGGATAACATATGGCAGTTAACTTGGTCGCATGTAAAAAAGATAGCCCCTTCTCTACAGTCGGAGATATTTTCTAGCCAGGAGTTAGAGCAGACACAAAGCAACGAGATCAAAGCTGGATCTATGCCATCTTCTGACGGGGCTGTTCTTGTTCAAGCAAATGAGATAAAGGCCTGAAATGTGAATACAACAATGAATCATACATTTGGTTTTGCCGACGTTAACGTACTGCAAAAAGCTCCACATTTTTATGTCTTTCTGATGCAGCTTTAGATGGTAGTTCATATGTTCAGTTTCCAACTTCCTGAGTACGCCTTATATTATAAATTCATACCAAGTTAGAATCTTCTTCAATGACACTCATCACTATATATTTTTTCAGAGCTGGGTGAACAATACAACAATGTGTTTTTATTACAAGGATATCATTATGCTTCTCACTTCATGTGAAATGGGAAATTTCATAGGTTTCATCTAAACTTGGGATTCAAATTTGCCATGTAGGATCTCGTGCAAATAATTTTTTTTTTGTAAAAAATACAAATCAATAACCGTCTTTCATTTGCTTATATAGAAAAAATTACTTTTAAATCTTTTATTTTTAAGTTTTTTTTAAGTTCGTGGAATTAATGTGGAGTAAAGATCAGGTACAAAACATATTTTTGGTGCAAAATGCAAAATTTGTAAAAATGAATTATAATTCGTCGCGAAGAAATCAAAAGGTACAATATTTTTTATCAAAAAATATTTTATAATTCGTGACAGAGAAATTAATCAGTATATTATTTCCATAGGCTAATAATTCAGTATTAATAATGTTGAAAAAGAAGAAAACTTAATAATTAAAAAAATGGAGGTCTGTGCATAATGTAAAAGTTGAATGATAATTGATAAGCTGTCTGTTGTGTCCACCTCTGAAAAAGTAGCGTGGAGATCTTGAAGAAGCCGATCGTCGTTGTCGACTAGCAACCAGATCCGATCAATTTTGATCCGATAATCTCGTCTATTCAGGTTGTGCTTCATCATCGTCATCATCTCCCTGCGTTTTCCCCTCCCAACCGTCATGATCATGCTTGTTATAGTCTTTGAATATGATATGAAATTAGGGTTTCTCGTAGTGGATGATTCCTCTGTAAAATTCAGGATATCGTTTTGATGAATTTGTGTTTAATTGTCATGTTGACAGATCGCTGTTGATTAGTTTGGGAAAGATGAGTGATGTATTTGAAGGATATGAACGTCAGTACTGTGAGCTTTCTGCTAATGTATTGAAAAAATGCACTTCTGCTGGTATCCTTAATGGAGGTACATATTACCATACTCTATGTGTCTCTTCAATTTGTTTTATTCTTGAGTGATAGTTGATTGATTTGATTTGCATTTATTCTTATTCAAACTGGTCAAGTTCGTTTTTTTTGTGGGGAATGAGGTTTCATTGGCAATGTGCATGTTTGGAAATTTTGCAGAATTATCTTGTTGGAATTTGGTTGAAACAAGTCATTTTTGATGATTTGTCAAGAATATGAATCATTTTATCATGGAGTGCATTTAAATTTGCCTATGAAAACTTTATCTTTTCATGTTAACATTAGGTTCAGTTTAGGAGTTGATGGTTAAAATTTGTGGAAATTGCTTATTTTTACAACTATAGTGGAACCTCCAACTCAGTTTAGTTGGCTTTCGATGAGACTTGGGCTTACAGTTATAGTATACTATTGTGAAACCTCCAACTCGGTTTAGTTAGAATGATCCATCAGCTTGAATTTTTCATCATAGCTCACAGCTGTGGTTTATCTCTTTTATGACAAATTGAGAAAGAAAGACAGAAAAAAAAAGGAATGTCATCAACCTTTAATACTTGCATTGATTTTCCCCTTCCCTTACACGGTCTCTTAATGCAAATTTTCTAATAGTTAACACCTCAGAATGATTAATCTTAGTATTCAGTTGTTATTGTGGGAACCTTATTAGATGGTAATTTTGCACAGAGCAAAAGAAGCAGAAACTCTCAGAAATAAAAGGAGGATTGGATGAAGCAGAATCACTGGTAGATCTTTTTCAAATATATAGTTAAAGATACCTCCCGTAGTCATTACCTATGGGTTTTCTTTCAGTCTCATTGTTAGTGCTTGACCAAGAAAATGTCGAACTCCTATAGATCCGGAAGATGGACCTTGAAGCAAGAAGTCTGCAACCTAATGTGAAGGCAGTTCTACTTGCCAAGTTAAGGGAGTATAAAAATGATTTAAATGTTTTGAAAAATCAAGTAAAAAGGCTTTCATCAGGCGACACTACATCTGCTCGGGATGAATTACTAGAATCTGGAATGGCTGATTCTGCGACGGTATGTGCTGATCTCTTTTGCGTAATGAAATTATACTTGGTTATCATGAGATGACTGCGGTTCTTACTACAAAAATGACATGTGCTTCTTCAGTTTTGTGTTTCAAACGTAGCCATTTAGTTGTTGCATGTGAAGTTATCTTCTATTCATCTGCTTAACGAGTGAAATTTGGTAGGAATTTGCAAGTAAAGTTATTTTATCCCAGTCATCGAATTTAATATTACTTCAGGCAAAGATGGAGCATCCCTAATTGGATATTTTCTGATGGAAACTGACCCATTTGATACATATGACATTTGCAATCATTTGTATCTTCTCTTTGAATGATTTAGATTTACCAACTTTTGATGACTATATAGGTATCAGCTGATCAAAGAGGAAGACTGTTAATGTCAACGGGAAGGCTTAATCAGTCCACTGACAGAGTAAGAGAAAGTAGAAAGACTATGCTAGAGACTGAAGAGCTTGGTGTTTCAATTCTGCACGACTTGCATTCACAGAGACAGGCTCTCCTCCATGCTCATAATACGGTATGTCCCTAAAATAAAGGCCCTAGAAATTATACTGTTCATACCTCTTTTTTTAGCATTAAACATAAGGGATTACCTTCAAAGTAACAACTGATTCATCTCTAACAATTTTAGTATCACAATTTGGTTTAAAGAAATATGCTCTTTCACACCTCCAACCTCACTTATTTTGGAGCTGTTGTGTCTTTATGGTTCAGTTGCATTGCATCACAATCTCCTCAAGTCTCAACAACTCAAATTTAATACTTATTGTTGCTGGGCATTCCCTAAATCGCTGAAAACTCGCCCTTTAGTTTACCGTTTCAGACTTTTATTACTATATTAACAGCATTATATCAGTCCCTCAGGAGTGTAAAAATTAGATTATATTTCGTCTGTGTTTCACTTGCAATAATATTAAGAAGAAAAATATATGTCCATCCTTTCCAATGTTCTTAGATTATAGATACATTGTCTTTTACCACATAAAACAGTTGTTCAAACTCATTATTATGTGTGGGACTCTACCCTTCCTGGTCCATTGCATTTGCTTATACAATCAAAAGTAGCTTAATTAACCTGTGATGTTGTTTTTGCAGCTTGGTGGAGTAGATGACAACATTGGAAGGAGTAAAAGGATCCTGACTAACATGTCCAGGAGGATGAACAAGAACAAATGGATAATTGCTTCTGTTGTGACTCTCCTGATTATCGCAATCGCCGTTATCTTATACTTCAAACTCAAGTAGCCTTTCCCTCAGCCTCCATTGACATTCTTTTAAAAGTGTGTACTGTGTGAGTTTGGAAAGCTTTTGAACCAGTGTACTTGTGAAAATCATATAATCTTCTTATATCTGGATCAGAACATAAGCAATCAATATATTATTTGACTGTCATTAATTACTTATTTATTTTTAAAATTATTAAATAAAGTTAATTTAATTTCTTTAGTTAGTTTAATATTACAATACTGGTACAGGTTGAACGACGGCGTTCTGTTGTTGCAGGGCTTGCAAGTTGCAAAATACTTCCATTTCCAGCAGTTGAAAATTTGTCTCGGGTATTTGATTCGAGCCATCTGGTCGAATGTTATGGCCGGCTGCTGCATCTTCTCTCGTTCGCCGCTATCGTTCCCTTCTTCGATTAATCGCCCGACAAGCCACGTCAGCTCAACCAGTCAACAAGCTCCATGCTCTCCTCGTCACTTCAGGACTCGCTTCCTCCCCCAACACCTTCCTCGGCAACGCACTTCTCCATGCATACGCAAGTTGCGGCTGCTCTCATTACGCCCGCAAGCTGTTCGACGAAATTCCCCACTCACAGAAAGATTCAGTTGATTGGACCACCTTAATGAGTTGCTTTGTGCGTCAAAATTTGCAAACTGAGGCTCTCCGTTTATTTCTCTATATGCAGGAGTGTGAGGTTGGGTTGGATGACTTGACTTTGGTATGTTTCTTCAATGCTGGTGCGCAGTTGGGTGACTTGCGCGTTGGAGCTCAGGGGCATGGTTTGATGCTGAAGATGGGATTTGGGTGTAGTGTGAAGGGGTGCAATGCGTTGATGGATGTTTATGTGAAATGTGGACTGATTGGGGAAGCCAAGAGGGTTTTTGAGGAGATGAGTGAGCGGAGTGTGGTGTCGTATACTGTGATTCTCGATGGGGTTGTCAAATGGGAAGGGGTTAGTAATGGGATGATTTTATTTGATGCAATGCCGGAGAGAAATGAGATTGCTTTGACTATAATGGTTGTGGCGTATGAAGAAAATGGGTGTATGAGGGACAGCTTTAATCTGCTTGCTGAAATGATCTTTGATTATGGTGTGATTTTAAATTATGTTACTCTTTCGTCTCTGCTATCAGCTTGTGCTCAATCACTGGATATCTTGATGGGCAAATGGGTTCATGTGTATCATATCAAGCATATGGTAACAGGTAGTAGGATAATGGTTGAGACGGCATTGGTGGACATGTATGCTAAATGTGGCCGATTAACCATGGCAATGAGTGTCTTCCATCAGATGTCAAGGAGAAATGTTATTTCTTGGAATGCTATGCTTAGTGGTTTAGCAATGCATGGGGACGTACGAACTCTACTTGATATGTTCCCTCGGATGGTTCACGATGCCAAGCCTGATGATATCACCTTGACGGCAGTTTTAAGTGCTTGTAGCCATGCCGGATTAGTTGACCAGGGTTGTCATTATTTTCGCAACCTTGAGTGCATGTATGGCATTCAACCTAAGATGGAACATTACGCTTGTATGGTAGATATTCTGGCCAGAGCTGGTCGTGTAGAAGAAGCTGAAGCTGTCATAAAGCAGATGCCATTTCCTCCAAATGAATTTGTTCTTGGATCTCTATTAGGATCGTGCAGTGTGCGTGGAAAACTTCAACTAGGCCGACGACTTCTCGAAGAATTAACAGAGATGGATCCTAATAATACAGAATATCATGTTCTTCTCTCAAATTTGTATTCTTTGGCAGGGAAGCAAGACCATGCCAATACACTTCGCCATGTTTTGAGAAAAAGGGGTATCAAGAAAGTACCTGGCATCAGCTCAATTCAGGTTGATGGTTAGACACATCGATTCGTTGCAGGTGATAAGATGCACCCACTAACCGATAGTCTTTACAAAAAGCTAGATGAGGTGACTAACAAGCTTAAATTGGCTGGATATGTTCCCAATACTAACTCACAAGTTTTCCTTGGCATTGATGATGGAGGAGATCATTCAAGCTGGCATGAAGAAAAAGAACTGGCGCTTATGTATCACAGTGAAAAGCTAGCAGTTTGTTTTGGGTTGATGAGGACTAAAAATGGCGCCCCTCTTTACATATTCAAGAATCTCCGTGTATGCCTGGATTGCCATTCTGCTCTCAAGATCATATCTTCATTATATAATCGAGAAATTGTCATTAGAGACAGGATTCGCTTTCATACTTTCAAGGAAGGTTCATGTTCTTGTTCAGATTACTGGTGAAATGTTTGCTCAGAAGACTTGAAAATTACTAATGCATTCTACTGGACTACTCAGATCTTTTAGGAGGATAAGATGATCACTGTGAAAATGAGTTAGTCCAAAGCAGGAGTGGATTCTGCAATAAAGAAATGCTGAACAAGATACATCAAGCATTGGAGCTGAACAACTATGTCCAGGAGGGTCTTTTCCTGTTCAGGAATCCAAGCTATCATTTGGATAGCGGTTACCTAATTGTTAATGGTCTTCATGATCAACCAGAAGATTTGTCAGGCAGTGATGGCAAATGTGGAAGAGAACACACAGGTCTTGGTTGTATTCTGGGTATGGATCCAATGTCCATAACAAATGGGTCGGTGAAATGCATATTGAAATATAACTGCCAACATCAAAACTCATAATCTCACATACGATGTATTGACGACATAAATCCAACCACTGTCACTCTGCTCATCTTTAGGTTACATGAAAGGTGACCAAAACAAGTTCTCATTGGTGGCCATAGGAGCTATGCATTAGTATGCACTACACAGTCAGAAGTGGCAAAAGACAGTGGTCAGTGAGTCCTGTGTTACACTTGCTAGTCTCTGGCTCTGGAATTCTTCTTATAAAGAGCTATTGGGTCATGCCATTATTTTCATCAAAAGCTTTAAGCGGAATATGGTATTCTAGCACACATTCTTTCAGCAAGCCATGGCCTCTCTGGATTTGGATCTATAAAGCAGTGCATGATGAATTGGCCAGCTTCTTCATCCAGTAGTTCTCGTGCCCAATTTACTCGTTTTGATGGACAACTGCCTTGTCCAAAACACCTGCACACAAGAATGATGATACCACATAACCGGCCAAAGGTCAATAAAAGTAGCACAAATTCATTCTGTTGGCAAACACCACTACTTGGCACTTGCTACAATTCTACTGTCATTTAACGAGGTGTTATCTCAGTTCCGTGGCCCAAATGAAATATAAGCTATAACTTTCCCTCTTCATCCGACAATCCCAGACTAATTTTTTTCTTATATCAAATTACAAATATTATTTTCAGAATGCTTATGACAAATACCTTCTAAATGACCAAGTTATTACAATAGAGAGTTACCCATGAGAATTACTAACCATTATTTTATATATAATCTGCAATTTACAATCTCTAGAAGAAGAAAAAAAAGGAAGTACTGTGGATCGAACCTGTACTCGTAGAAGCAAGCACTTCTCTCATTTTCTGCTTTCCCCCAATTGTCCCAACCTGCTTGTTTGATGCACGTGTCCATGTAAGTGTGGGCGAAGACCACTCTTCCAAAGGGTCCCCATGGCCGTCCTAGGTGTGTATACGAACTTCCCCCATTGCCAGTGATTACACATCTGCATCAACGTAAGCACAGATCAGTGACTCCTTTTTCAGATGTTCTTCAAAACGAGGGACATGATGAATGCAAACAATCTACGACTTTAACTATGTAAATATCATGTGAAGTTTTCAAAAGCAACATGTAACTGAGAGTGACATTATCAACGAAAATCAATAGGCAATCAATGTATATATTAGAAGCGCAAAAGGTATCTGACTTCCTCTCAGTAATAAAAAGGAGGGAAGAAAAAAGCACAAAAGGTACAACCTGATCAATATAAAAGATGTTAGAATTACTTGGAAATCACAAATCAGTCAAGTGTTATGACCAGAGTTGCTTCTCTAAATTATCATTTCCATTTATGTTAGTACGTTTATAGTGGCCTAAGTTCCGAGTGGGCTTTTCTATCAACCTATTATTAAAACCTTTTCCGACCGTGATTTTCTCAAGTTACGTGAGCGCAGCAGACATTCGAACATGGGTTTCGATGTATCTTTTGCATATACTAGTAGTTAGGAAATCGAATGACAAAATTGCGACAGCCAAGTACCTCAAGAATACATAGCCAGTGGTCTCCTGGGAAGATTTTCGGCTCTGAGCGGTTATGTATCCAGCCGCCTTACAATGAACATGGCAATGCTCCAAGAGAGCAGTACTATTTCCAAATATGAAGTCTACACTTCCCTCTATATAGCAATCTCTGAGATACTGTTTTCCATAGTGCAAGTACAAAGTATCCTACAATGCAAATGTTGAACGAAACCATTATTACCGAAGAGTTTACACTTCTTATTACTCTCCCTCGAAAACGTATTCGATCAAATATATTGATAGCAAATTTCACATGGAGTACATAGTCCAGTGATAGCATCGATAATAAATATAAAGTTCACATTTTTCTTCACTTGAACTAAAGTAAAACACGTTAAGGCGCACGCATACCTGCCACCCTAGAAACCGACAATTATAAAAAGCGCATCGATCAGCCGTTACTCGAATCGCCACAGCCTGGCCAGATCCCTATTAAAGAAGTCCAAAGTGAAAATTGATAAACCGTGGAAAACCTCCAAAGCCAGATTCCACTATAGCTCAAATATGCAAGAAATAAAGAAACGGATAACAAAAAAACAAAAAAAAATGCAAATAAATACAGATCAAAATTTTCATGTTCACCTGAGGAGCTGAGTTCTCAAAAGTGACATTTTCAGCAATAAAATCCTCTCCTTCCACAATAACAGTTCCACACCCAAACGTACCAGTCCCAATAATCCTAGAAGCCTGCAAACAAATCAAAACTCAAAACCCGAATTAATTAATCAACACCCACAAATCAAAATCAAAACTTTCGACCGTTACCTGATGATGCTCAATCCTCGTCGCAGTATTATCCCAAGAAATCACAGTCATCTCCGGACCTAGTCCGGCGACGGTGATGAGGTTTTTCGTCTTGGGGACGTAAACAGGCTGTCTATACACTCCTGGTGATACGCGGATCACCGTGCGGAACGTGTTGCCGAGAGGCACGGCGTCGATTGCTTCCTGTACTGTGAGGTAGTCTCCGCAGCCGTCGTGTGACACCGTTATCACCACCGCCACCATTTTCGACAAAGCTTCGATCTTTCGTATTGGGATTGTTGTGTTGTGCCAGCGTGATAGGAATGAAGCGTGGATTGGATTTGTGGACGGCGGAATCGAATCAATTGTTATCGTGTTGTTTGTAACATTCCCGAAGTCAATTTGTCGCGTTGATCAGTTTTGCCTTCTTAGCTGGGTTTTGTCTTTTTCCGTTACTGTTTTTTTGAGGTCAGTAGCGACGGATAAGTTCGAATTAGCGACGAGAAAGATAAACCATATTTGTGAAGAAAAAAAATCTAATTTACTCGATTTCAACAAATTAAAATTTTAAATCAAAATCCAGAAATTCAATATTTAAGTGTGATCTCATTTTCCAATCAAAAAAAAAAGTGATCTCATTTTAATTTTCTAGCCATTGCAAATAGCACACAACAATATAGCGTCGTTGCTAATTGTTTCTCAGGACGAATCGGTTTTGAGCCAATATTATAACACATCAATTTCTTTTGTTGGACTCTTTTGTTACTTCTTTTACTTTTGTATGATCCAAAGTTTTATGTTGTGCCACCGTACAGTCGTACCATCTCCAAATATAATGTTGATGACAAGTTCTAGAGTTGTACCATCTCTAAATTTTGAACTTTAGATAGGCAAAAAAAAGAGTTTGATATGAGACTTACGCTTCAGTTGGTAAATAAGTTTACTAAATAATACCAAAATGTACTCATGGTAAAAAATGGTTGTAGTCAAACTAAACAGAATAAGAACCATTGGGCATAATTTTGTTGTATTTCTCTCTTCCTATTTTCTCTTGGTTCTTGGAATTTTTATGACAGCCGGTTTACGTCCATGTAATGAATTGGAGAAACAGTTCACGAATCAAAAAACATCAACAGCCGTAGACGACTAGCCACGACCCGATGTGTACTCCGTTTTTTCCGATCATACTTCCTTGCCTTGTTCGTAGTAGAACGGTAGAGGTACTGCCTTGAACGCCCTGTACTTTCCAACATTGTTCAAATGCTCATTCTCCAACCTAATCAATAAAAAAAATCGTTAAAAATTTGTTTGGAAATTCAGGAATTTTTGTTCGTGTTGAGCTGTGGAAACAAAATTTCTAGTCGTTGAAGAAGTATAACAGTGCAGTTTGTACAAAATGATAGTTGCATTAAGTAGTTAGTACCTGAAAAAGTTCCAAATGCCACGGCGAATAATCTCTAGACAAGCTACCAATGCTGTTAAGGCTGTTCGGTGTATAAACGGCGCTTGAGTGAATCCCAACACAGACTGCATCCAAGCAAGCCTCAAAAGTACATTCGCAATCTGCATTACAAAATAAATTAGCTCGAAACTGAATAAAAATTAATTTGATAAATGTACGAAAGTGTTTAGAATCGTTAAACTTACTATGGCCAGAAAATAGATGCTTTTGTTTGACACGAGAAGTTTATCTCTCAGCCATGGATTTCGAGAATTTCGCCTCAAGAGTCCCCAATCCAGGACAATGTCCCAGTAGGTATTTAGAATTGTTGCGATTGCTGAACTGATTGCAGCCATGGCAAACCAACCACCGACTTCCCTGTTCAGGTCCTGGCCTGTTCTCATAACTACTGCAACAATCGTCGATAAGTACTTGAGGCTGTTATAAAAATGCATTTTGTCTTTCTCTTCAACCAACCGCCGTATACACTGTTGCATCAGATTTTTCCATATTTTCAAGAATGACAGGGAAAGTTAATTTCTCGGTCAGAATGTGAGACGAAGAATTTTTACCTGTGCAAAGCGCATCCAGTATGGGATGACTGCGACGATGAAGTAGAACATTTCGTAAACCTGACTTTCTCTGCAGGTGTTTGATCTTCTTATGAAGTCTCCCCAACCATAGTAACATATGTAAAATTCTAAGCTTCGAAGCGCTTGGACTTGGCTTGTAAGCTGATCAGCAAAAAAGAAGTCTCCGAGGGTCACCTTGTAAAGTGGAGCGCAGATGCAATGAAATGCGCAGCTGATAAGGAAGAATCGACTGGGACGATACAAAATGTTGAACGGGCAGAATGTCACAAAAGCCACAACCTGCAGCAATTCAGCACAACTTACATGTTGAAAACTAAAAAACTTTGTTAAATATCGAGAAGGTATTATTTAAGGGAATGAAACAAACCAGGAGTAGACCCAATGGGACAAGTTCTGTAAATTTTCCGAAGTCTTTGGTATTAGGATCCATCTCCATATCTAAATTGGCGAGCACGCCAGCCAATGTAAGCACTGAAAGAGCTGAACCAAGTAGGAGAACTTCACGATACCCGATTTCTACCCCTTGCTTAAATCCAAATATAAATGAATAGTTCACTCGACAGCGCCTCCAGAAGTATATGTTTCCAGAGAACATGAGCATATGCAGGACTATGTACCCGAACAAACTGTAGAGTAAAAACTCGAGTCTTGTGATAAATAATCAAGAAAACATTTTTAGATGTTCCTAAAAAGACCCGAAAATTCAGGTTACCTGTAGAGTGGAAATATGTTATCCATGTATTGAGTACGCCCTGGACTTTTCAGAAGATTTCTAGCTTGGATAGCCGTCACAATGCCTAATATGAGCGCCGCAGAGAAGCCAAAGAATGCACCTAAAAAAAACTAAATCGTCTCAGACAAATACGACAAGTTTTTAGATTTTTGTTTGTCCTTGGAAATGATCTTGGCTTGGCTCATTTGCAAGGATCTGAAAAATCAATTTTTGCTTTGGAAGAACATACCGGAGAACCATGTCACTGTGTGTCGCTCTCTTTTAGTTTTTGGCCTCAGTTTGTTCATCCCTTTTCGTCGATTACCATTTGAAAAGTGCTTAATAAATGTAGCTTCTACTCGTTCCATTAACTTACTGACTTCATCTGAACTTCCAAGGTATGATTTCTCCACCATTTCCATGTAATCCTTTGCTGCACTCCTCGAGGTTATCTGCAACAGATGAAATGAAACCACAGTGAGTCAAAAGTCCTGTAAAAACAGGAAATTGTGAGTTTTGCAAGAAGTGATTAATCAAACCTTGTCGTACTTCTTCATGATTTTGGAGAAGGCTAAAATGTTCAAGAAGCTAAAACAAGAAAAAAATATCAAAAATTTCAGACAGAAAAAAAAAAAAAAAAGATATCATACAAAGACAAAAACAATTAAACGAAGCCTACCTATAACTCTTCAGAAGGCGAAGCCTCTTATGGAATTCAACGAAGGCGTGCGTCATAAGCTCTTCTGCTTTCCTCAATTCTCCCTTGTTGTAACACAAATCTAGTTTTGAATCAAGAACTATGCCTCTCAACGTCGAGACTGGGTTATCCGGCTCCAAGTTGATCTTCACATTGTCTAGTACTCCCAGTGGCGCCCGGTCACGATTTTTACCACTTTTCTTTTTGTCCCTTGCGCCTTCGTTTCGACTCATCTCAACCTCCTGAATCATATCCATATGAACCCTGCCTTCAATATCCAAAACATCTAAAATTTGATCAAATTTTTTTTCCAAAACTAAATATTTCTGTTAATTCAAGAAGTAAAATATACCTGATTTTCTGTCATTCACAAACTGAGAATCGACATTCTGCGCTAACAGCGGATTGTCAACCTTAACCCTGAGCGCGATGAGAGCCTCCATTTGCCTACTCAACTCATCAGCCTCCTTCAAAATCTCCTCAACTTTCCCCTGATAAAATCTCACCACCTTATTAAACTCATCATCCAAACTTCTAAAAAACATCATCTCAACCTCTCCACCCTCCGCCGAAACTCTCAAAAACATCGTCTGATACCGCCCATCCGCACATCCATCTTCCTGAATTTCACTCACTAGTATAGCCTTCTCCTCCTCCTCGTCAATTTTCACTTCATTCGCGCCTTTTCGTCCACAAGTCAGCCCGCTGTAGGCGCGATAAAACGACACTTTCTTCCTCAATCCTGCATCAGAAAATGTACCTTTAAGCTCCTGCTGGCGATGAGAATGATGATGGCTTTTTGCTTGGATGACATCTTTGAGCAGCTTTTTTAACAAGTTGTAGTTCATGTATGCATCTTGCCATTCTGGGACTTGCTGGGCTTGCAGCTCCTTTCCAAATTTCATCACTGCATAGATCAAATTGGACAGATGTATTTTGACACGGAGTTGGGGGTTTATAAAGTAGTGTAGGAAAGCAAGCTGTGTGGGTTGATTGTGATGGTTGTTCAGAAGAAGATGAGATGAGCAACTGAGACTAAAAATCAAGAAAGTGAGCAAATGACAGATGGATTTTGGAGGTGTGATTTTGTTGCCTCACTTTCATGGTTGTTTCCTTTGGTGAGGTTTTTATTTATATTAGTTAAGAGATTTGTGGGGATGAACCTAATTAATTTTGAATTGGGAGTTGGTATTTGAGGTGCAACTTTCCAACTACCTATTTACCCATTCTTTTCTTGTTTTGATAATAAATTGTTATATTAGGTAAAAAATCAAAACACCCTCAATTTTTTTTTGAATAAATTAAATCTATATGGGTAATTGAGTAAATTTGTAAATAAATTATATAAATTTATTGTTTTATCCCTAAGGGTTTAATTAGTTCTATAGAGATTTATGAGTAATGTCCATTCTGTATACAATCAATTTCGGTGTGTATAGGTTCTCTCTTTAGAAAATGAACCATATATAAATGATATGTTTTTATATAAATTATAAACCTTTTAAAAACATGAAAACATGACATGTGGCAGTTCGTCAATTTTTCTAAAATTGTATACGCGTGGTAATATGATCGTTTTTTCCAATTTCCGGTATTAATGTTCAGTGGTATAGCTAATTTTCTGTAATAAAGATAAATGTTCTGGTAAAAAACTAAATGTTCAGTCATTATAAACAACCATTTTTCAATTTTTAATGTTGAATTTTCGATTATAATATACTAGTTCCATGTTATTTAACATTATGTAGTAAAATTTTCCAAAATTTTCACGTATTGTGGCTAAATGTATAGAGACAAAGCTAAATGTTCAATCATTATAAACAATCATTCTGGGTGTTTAATATTGATAAGGTGAATCTCTAAGTGGGTTCGAACCGTCGAACTCCTAAACATTCGTCCAAGATTATGACCAGTAGATCGATACGTGCCAACTTATTTATCCATTAGGTCATCGGTTTCAACAAATTGATATGCACTATATTTTTTTTTAAAGGTTTGACCCCTAGTGTTGGTCCAGCTTGCAAACCATGCCAATCAGGTGTGACCATCCCATGACAAAGTGACAGACTCAACCAAATTATCAAAAATTTATTTCCTTTGAAATTATTTAGCAGGAATTAAAACTAGAATTTAACTCATTTCAAATTGACTGTCCACTTACTCGACTACTGACAAAAATAATTGATATTGCAGGCCGAGCAACATGCCTACTTCTTTCTTCTTCCCAAATTTCAACTCATAAATGGTCCATTTAAAATACCTTTGAAGATTTTATTTAAAAAACAATGCATTCAACTTATAAAAATGTTTGTGTCATTATGTGGGTACGTGTATACACTTTTGTAATTTATCACATAAATCAACTACCGACCATGCATTTATATCACATAATCTGCCGCAAATGATGCTTCCTTGATTTTCAAAGCTGTATTCTTATAAATGATTTGATTATTTTAAATACATTCCAAAGTGTTACAATTTTATTGTTTAATTGCTCGTTCGTGATTATTTTCAAAAAAATAAAAAATTGTTCGTTCGTGATTATTTGCAATGATACTGCAGACAGAGAGACAGGACATGGTTGCTCCCATGTCTGCTGCATGCTGCCTTAGTTTGCCACGTCAACAAAAATCTTACTATCATGGAGCCACAAATGAGAGTCAACATTAACCTTATGCCTTTCCAATATAGCTTATGGTTTTTTTAAGGTTCTTGTGGTCAATACTCACCAGGGGTGCTCGTTTAATGGTATCTAATTTATAATTACAAAATTAAAGGTTCGAACTTTGTCGTGAGTCGTGACACATTTATAATATGAGTATGGGGATTGCTTCTTAAGTTCTTATCAAATATATTTTAAAGAAAAGTAGGTTCTTGTGGAAAATTTAAATTTTCCGAGAAATGACATTTTGGAGCGATTCATATCTCGTGTAGCCAAGAAAAAAATATTCATTTGAAAACAACGTAGTTTAAATATAACAATATCAAAACTACATCGTTTCATTAGTATAACCCACTACAAATTTGACTCTTATATGCGGTGATATTATGCGGTCTATATCTGATAAATTAGGGCACAATCTCAATTGTAATATATAAAACTAGGGTACTCATGTGTATTTGTGGATTGTTATAAATACAAAATGGAACCGAACCCAACGTCATGCTGTTCGCTCCTTTTTGCCAATCTCGTTTCTCTCCTTCGATCGTTTCCAACGGCATCGTCTACGGTGCTCGTTCTGTTCGTCCTCCGATCACGGCGTTCAGTCGCTCACAAGATGAAGCTGGTTGATACCTAATTAAAACTGTACGCTAATAATGTAACGACCCGATCGGAGGATCCGAGCCGTTATAAGCCTAGTCTGTCCTAGATTTCATGATGTCACCCTTCCCTAGGTCACCACAAACTAGAGTCTATCACAAAAACCATAGGAGATTTGTGACATGAGAGCTAGTAGGCTCTATTCGGACGGCTCTGAATACCATCCGTAACGACCCGACCGGAGGACCCGATCCGAGCCGTTATACTAAATTTCATGCCAACGTCATTTCCTAGGTCACTATAACCTAGAATATATCACAAAAACCATGATAGATTGATGACATGAGAGCTATTAGACTATCTTATCAAGCTTGCACACACAGAACTCCCTAATAATGTGAGAGATAATTTGGGATGTTACAAATAATTCTGAGGTTATGCTTGCTGTCAAATACGCGGTTCCTGTTGTGAAGACCGACAACCTTGTCCAATTCATTTTATCTCAATCCGAGAAGCATTGTCAAGCTGTTGAAAAGATTCACCGATGCTCAAAATTTCAACTTGGGGACAGCAGCGCACGCGCAATTGATTATAACAAATAGGGCTACGGACCAGGATGTGACACTCAATAACTCTCTTATCCAGCTCTATGCAAAATGCGGGAGAATTTTGTTTGCCCGGAAGTTGTTTGATGAAATGCTTGTTAGAAATATTGTTTCCTGGTGTACGATTATGTCAGCTTATATTCAACTTGGGCTGCATTTATGAAGTTTTTGAATTGTTTAAGGAAATGGTAAATGTGGTTTCTTCGCGTCTGAATGAGTTTGTGTTGGCCACTATGCTGTCTTGTGTTTCAAAGAGTAGGAGGAGTCGAGAGGGGAAGCAGTGTCATGTGTATGTGTTGAAGTAAGGGTTGGTGTTTTATCAGTATGTGAAAAATGCTCTTGTTCATATGTATTCGAGGAGTGAAGATATGGGAGAAGCATTTGAGGTTTTGGGTGCGGTGTCTGAATTGGATGTTGTTGCTTATAATTCAGTTATTAATGGGCTTTTGGAGAATGGGTATTTAACAGAAGCGCTGAAAGCTTTTGTTTGGATGGTAGGGGAGAATATGGTGTGGGATAGTCTCACCTACGTAACGGTTTTCAGCCTTTGTTCCCCATCTTAAGGATTTGAGATTGGGATCACAAGTACATGGACGACTTTCAAAAGCTAATGTCGATATAAATGTCTTTTTGAGTACAGCTATGATTGATATGTATGGACAATGCAATGATATCACTAGTGCAAGACAAGTTTTTTCCGATTTACATACACGGAGTGTGTTTCATGGACATCTATGAGTGATGCTTATTTCCAGAAGGGCTGCTTTGAAGAATCCTTGAACCTCTTAATTGATATGCTCGCTGAGGATGTTCGTCCTAATGAATACACCTTCGCTGTTCTTCTCAACTCCTGTGCAGGCTTGTGAGCTTGTCTTCTATTGGGCACGGAGATGCATTGCATGCGCTCATCGAGAAGTCAGGGTACAAAGATGACATAAGTGTTGGGAACACCTTAATGTATATGTCTTCTGACAAGCGTATTTTTAACCCTTTATAGTTGTCAAATTATTAGTTTTAGGGGTCAAATTGCAGTCAAACAAAATTTTTATAATCCTTGGTAAGCCAAGGGTCGATCCTAGGAGCAGTGCGTGTGAGTACTAGGTAACAAGCGACCTATTTAGCTATTCCGAATGACAATTGTTTGGTTTGTTGTGAAAAGTGCAGAAATTAAATTGTAGAAAATTAAATGTTGTGTTTTTATCAGAGAAAGAATCCCAGAATCCTACTTCACCCGTGCTAACCCACTAATCATGCAATCATGGCAAGTTAAATATTTATGCTATCGAATATGGAATAAAACCGAAATAACACTAGACAAGCCGCCCATCCACGGATCATTGTCTAGATCAATCTCCATCGTTGAACGCCGCCCATCCACGGATTATCAACGACTTCGATTTATTAAAATAATGGTTTTCCTATCAAATCATGTAACATGACCTAATATCAATTTCATGCATTCCGGTTAATCCCTAGGGCCCATCCACCTTTCGACATATAACCTAAATACGTTCTACCAATGCAAACATACCCTTTGATGTAAACACATGCATAGAACGATAATATGAAGCACACATTGAAATTGAATAATCGAATTGCATAAACATAATCTTTAATTGATCACATGAAGAGTTAGGGTTACATAGCACGGGATCCGTAGGATCCCGGAATAGAGAAGACTACTCGCTATTCATGGCGATTAACCAAAAATAGTGTAATATGAAAGGAAGAAACGAATAAACCGTAGACGATTGACTCGTTGATCCTCACGCTTGAAAGCTCTGTCTTCTCTCCCAAGTTAGGGTTTTTCTCCAAATAATCAACAACCAGTCTATTCTGCTTTGTGTTTCCTTATATAGACCGTCTAAAAAGCCCGAAAAGCCCAAAAATTGAATTTAGAAACGACTTGTAGTTTTTGCCAGCCGACGGTCCCGTTACAGCCGAGCCTGTAACGGGTGTAACGGCTGTAACGGGCGAGGCTGAAATCTCTGAGAAAATTGGTCCCGTTACACCCGTTACAGTCCCAGCTGTAACGGTTGATGAGCCTTGTAACAGGACTGCCCGGAATCTCTGACATATTGAGGACCGTTACACCCGTTACAGCCTAAGGTGTAACGGGCGCTGAGGTCTGTAACGGGATGTTCCGGCATAACTTCGATTTTTGGCTTTTTTTCGATCGATCTTTCGTTCTTCTCAACACTTTGGCTCCAAGGAGCGAAGGTATGTCGATTTTACCTGAAACACAGAGAAAGACATCAAATATAGACAGTTTTCCGGGAGAATGAACGTAATCCTTCCTCGAATGTAGTGAATAATTAGTCAAAATATCGACTGATCAAAACACTCCACACTTAGGATTTGTTCGTCCCGAACAAGTGTCGAACATATGGCAGAATAAACACATGAGAGTATGCAACGCTCAATGACCATAGACTACCTACTCAAGTGACATGTGATCAATTCCAACTAGACATAAAAATAAAGAGATAACTCACTGTCGTAGAGGACACGAATGCATTTAGCATATGCATCAAGCCTTTAAACCTATAGGCTGCCCTAGTAGGACGAGTATAGTCTTGTGAAGGTTTTCAGGAATGGGACTACCTACAAATCCCCTATACAACTAACGTGCATGCATGCATGATGCTCAACAAGTCATAGTAAAGTCATGTCATACCTCGGATTCATCGTGTTACCTCGACTTCAAGACAAACATCTTCATCAAAGTTTCAGACAATCATAGATTAAACGAGTTTGCATTCAAACGGTCAGTACACACGACTGACAAACGTCTCATCACAAGTTCTAAATAGTTCTATAGCAACGGGATAAGTATGAAGAGTTGCACAAAACATGCTCGCCATTCACCTATGCTATCTAGGGATAGTCCACGGGCTCTTGGCGCAAAGCTCATTCTCAAGTGCCAAGGACTAGGCAATGACCCGTAAGAGAAGAGGAGCCTGGCTTAATAGTTTTTCTGAAAAATAGTGCAAAAAATTGCATAGGAAATTTCAGTGCAAGCACGAGGATCGTCCCTTAGACTATAGTATATGAATTCTCAAGGTAAGCTATGATTTGCATGCGGCGAGAAGGTGGATTCACACTATATCAAGCGGAAGGGAGCAGAAATTGTTTCAAGAGTGTTTTCCATATACCAGGGGTGACTTTTCTCACCATGGTCCTTGGTATTTTCTGCTTTCGCAGAATTCAACAAAAACAAATTTTTTTTTGGTTTTCTTTCAAAAACAACTATGCTTGGGGCCAATGTTTCACCCACTTTCCAGAATTGAGAACTTTGTTTTTGAGGGGAAAACTTGAAGGTTAATTGTCTAACTCCACACTTAAAGCTTGACATAGTGTATGAATAAAGGCGGGTGCATGCAAATCACGACGAGGGTAGAGAACCATATACTAGTACTAAGGTCACATAGAAAAAGGTATGCAATTTTAAGCTTTTGAAAGTTTTTGAAACGGTGCCTATGCCTTAAGAAATACGTAGAACATGTGATAGGCGAGGCTTAGCAATGATACTGACTCAAAAGAATACACATACGAGTAAAACTATTTCAAGTCCTAGATTTTGAATCCAAAAGAATGTCATTCAGTCAAGGAGTAACGTAGAAAACGAGAATTTCAATCGCAATACATAGACAGTTGAGCATGTACAATTAGTGAATATGATATGCAATGCATGTGACTATGCGCTACCCACTCCACACTTAAAATCGAGCTTAGTCCCTAAGCGAAAAATATAAAATAAGAAAAAGTGCATAGGAACTTCACTCGTGCGTGGTGACGCGATGTCTATAGAGATTAAGCGATGACTGGTGAGTGAAATACGACCTGGGAGCTTGTAGAGTGAGAATAAAAATATAGAGCTGCACAAGGTATAAGTTAGCATCGATAATCGCGAGATGAATAGAAAAATGAATGATGTGAGTAAAGGTGAACAACAAGAATGGAATAACCCAAACATCAAATAAGAAGAAAGCAGTGAATAATGTCCAAAAGTCAGTGTACAATGATGTGAAATGCAGCAAATACTGACAATATGGCAAGAAGAAAATCAGCATAATAAAATCCGAAAGGGGAACTAGCTAGCCCCATCGTCAAAAGCATCAGCGGGATGAGAGGGACCACCCTCGCGGCCAGGTGGTGGAGGGAAATCGAGCTCGGCATGCTCAAGAAGAGTGGATAGAGCGCCATGCTCCCAATCCCGTGCCCTGATGGCGTGAGTCCTGAAATCAGAGAAGTCGTCCCGGAGTTGATTATGGGATACAGAAAGTCGGCTCTGCGTAGCAATAATCGGAGCTAGGCTAGCCAAAATCTGGCGCTGATAACTCATCATCTGAGTCTGCACTTCTGCCATCTGATGAACCTGCGCGGAAAGCCGCATCTGGTTGGCCTCCAGGCGCGCGAAGCGCTCTTCGTAAGTGGTCGGGAACTGATCATCAGCAGGAGGTTGCAGTGGAGGGGCTGGTGGGGCTGCTGGATTCATCTCATTAGGCACATCCACCTGAGGCTCCTGTGCCTCGTCCATGTCAACATCATCCTGCGGAGGTTGGACCTCCTCAGCTGGTGCAGGCTCGCGCGGAGGGGAGGCTACCCTGGCCTGTGCCCTATCAATGCGGCGCTTCTTTGCTCCCTTCGGAAGCTCGGGGTTATGAGCCCACTCCCCGTCTGGCCTAATGAATTTATAGAGAAGGATGCGGTCCATATGCAGATCCAAATCAGTCTCGGTCCCGTACAGGGAGCTGAGATCCCATCCTCGAGACTCAGCGAGCACAGAAATAAAATAGCCGCCTCCCATGGCCTTCTTCCCAAGAGATGTGGCCCAAGCTGTCATCATCCCACTGAGGATCTGAAAGAAGTCAACTGGTACCTCTCTGCTCATCGAGATCATAATATCCAAGTCGGGGTTGGAAATCACAGTGGCACCCTCGGCTCGAGCATTAATGCCTAAAGCCACAATTCTATGAATAATCTTCCACACTGGCTCCTTGATGCTTGCAGCACCCCATCCGGACCGGAAATAGTAGTCAAATCCAGAAATACTCTTCCAGAACTCATACCGCTCTTCAGTACTATATTCGCCACAAAATCCCTCTAATGGAAATCCCAAAGCCTCGCAGACTTCATCCTTGGACATAGTGTATGGTTGGTGCCCGATTTCGAATGTCCAATGAGTTACCTTCAATGGACTGCCAACAATCTCGAAGGTAGCCAAAAACTCCTTGACTAACATAGGATAAGTAGATTTGACTCGGCTAGCAAACAAGATATCAAGCCCGGAGGCGATAAACATACTACGACATTGTGAATAAATATCCCGCCTCAAATTCACAAGAGTTTCAATGCAAGGGATGAGAGTAGGTTTTACCGATTTTGTTGACATGATTCGGTCGTAACGGTCCTGATGCGCTGGTGTGGCAAATCGACCTGCATTGGTCAGCGGGTAGTACCGGGACTGATTGGGCGGTGCTGGGATGATGGCGGTGGAGGTGCTAGGAGGACGAGCTCGGTTGGCGCGGCCGGAGCGGCTGGAGGAGGGGTTACCGGCGGAATTGTTTGTAGCCCTTGATCCAGCCATGGTAGGTGTAGGGATGGCCGGAAATTTAGAGTGGTGGGGTGAGGGATTGGTGGTCGGAAACTGAGGTTTCGGCTAGGGATTTGGTTGGACGGATTGTGGCCGTGGGAAAGGAGGAGGGGTGGACGGATTGCAGTTGCTGGGAAGATGCCGGACGGATGGATGAGGGAGGATGCCGGAGCAGGTCGGAGGGTGAGGTTGGGAGCGAGCGGCGGTGCAGGAAAAGAGAGGAATTGGAGTTTGTGAGATTTGGGAAAAATTGGGAATTTAGGGTTTCATAACCAAATTTGGAGAAGGAGACTAACAGCCCGTTACAACCGAGCCTGTAACGGCTGTAACGGCTGTAACGGTTGTAACGGGATGGTTCAAATCCTCTGCCAAAAGCCTCGCCCGTTACAGCTTCGCTCAGCCCGTTACAGTCCATGTGTAACGGCTGTAACGGGTCACCCCAGATTCTCTGTTTGCACGCCTGCCCGTTACAGCTCCTCTTAGCCCGTTACAGTCCATGTGTAACGGCTGTAACGGGACAGACCAAATTCTCTGCCGAAACTGTCTTTTTCTGAAAATTCAAAGCCGTTCACTCCACACTTTGATTCCTGCATAGTTCACACACAAACCGTACAATGCAAAATGCAAATAAATAAAACTTACAGCGCGGGTTACTCCCCGAAGAGACCTAGTTTAACGTCTTGGCGAGACATAGCAAGGGTGGTAGTATTAAGAGCATTCTCGGGAAGTCCCTTGCTGAGATCCCTTCCCGAGAAGTAGATTATCATCAATCCCGTCAGGAGGTGCAAGATGCTTCAGAACGTGGTAGTGCTTGAGGCGTTGCCCGTTGACTACCATTATTTTTCCTCCTTCCACACTGATTTCTACATGCCCGTCTGGATGTGCTCGTTCTACTGTATAAGGGCCACTCCATTTTGTGCGCAATTTCCCAGGAAATAGTCTAAGACGGGAGTTGTAGAGAAGAACTCGCTCGCCCTCGTTGAATTCTCTGCGCACGATCCTCTTGTCATGCCATTTCTTCGTTCTCTCCTTGTAAATCCGAGCGTTCTCATATGAATCTAGCCGAATCTCATCAAGCTCGTGGAGCTGCAGTATTCGCTTTTCTCCTGCTGCTTTCATGTCCATATTCAGCTCACGAATAGCCCATAATGCCTTGTACTCGAGTTCGACCGGCAAGTGGCAGGTTTTTCCATAGACGAGTCTGAACAGACTCATACCGATAGGTGTTTTGTATGCAGTCCTGTATGCCCACAGTGCGTCATCTAGCTTGGACGCCCAGTCTTTCCTGTGGCTCGAAACAGTCTTTCCCAATATGCTCTTGATCTCTCTGTTAGAGATCTCTACCTGTCCACTGGTCTGAGGATGATAAGGGGTGCCAATTTTATGATACACGCCATACTATTTCAGCAACGTCTCGAAGTTTCTTTCTTTAAAATGAGAGCCGCCATCGCTGATGACTGTTCTGGGTACTCCGAACCGAGGGAAAATCACCTTCTGAAACATTTTGATGACTACCTTGGCGTCGCAAGTAGGAGTAGCGACTGCTTCAACCCACTTAGAAACATAGTCGACTGCTACCAAGATATACTGATTTCCGTAAGAAGGTGGGAATGGTCCCATGAAATCAATCCCCCATACATCGAAGAGGTCCACTACGAGGATGCTCTGCTGGGGCATCTCCTGCTGCTTCGAAATATTACCTGTCCTCTGGCACTGGTCACAGGCTTTGACGAAGTCATGTGCATCCTTAAATAGTGAAGGCCAGAAAAAACTGGATTGTAGAACCTTTGTTGCTGTTTTCGAACCAGCCTCATGTCCACCGTACTGTGAAGAGTGGCAACGCTCCAGAATAAACGGGATTTGATCCTCATCGACACAAGTTCTGTAGAGACCATCAGCACATAATCTATAAAGGAAAGGGTCATCCCAGAAGTACCTTTTAACGTCGGAAAGGAATTTCCTCTTCTGGTTGTGCGAGAGGTCAGGAGGGAGGATGCCACAGGCCAGGAAATTTACGAAATCTGCATACCATGGGACGTTATCCACATCAATGTGCATCAGCTGTTCGTCCACTAGAGAGTCATTTATCGGGAGCTTGTCCTCTTCGCGGTTGAGCTCTCCTAGCTCGAGGCGTGACAAGTGATCTGCAACCAGATTTTCAGCACCCTTCTTGTCCCTAATTTCAATGTCGAATTCCTGGAGGAGGAGGACCCATCGGATAAGACGAGGTTTGGAGTCCTTCTTCGACAGCAGATATTTGATAGCAGCGTGATCGGTGTACACAATGGTTTTCGAACACAATAGGTACTGCCTGAATTTCTCGAACGCATAGACAACGGCCAGCATCTCTTTTTCGGTCGTAGTGTAATTAACCGCTGCTCCGGCGAGGACCTTGCTGGCGTAGTAAACTACGTGTAGTTTCTTGTCAATGCGCTGCCCCAAAACTGCTCCTACTGCAAAGTCACTTGCATCACACATTAGTTCAAATGGCAGCTCCCAATCGGGAGGCTGCACTATCGGAGCGGAAGTAAGAGCAGTTTTTAGATTATTGAAAGCATTAAGACATGAATCAGTAAATTTAAATTCAGCTTCCTGGCAGAGTAGGTCAGTGAGTGGCTTTGCTGTCTTCGAAAAGTCCTTGATAAATCATCTGTAAAATCCAGCGTGCCCGAGAAAGCTCCTGATTCCTTTCACGTCTCTTGGTGGGGGCAGCTTTTCAATCACCTCAACTTTTGCGCGATCTACTTCGATGCCTCTGTGAGAGACCATGTGTCCAAGTACTATACCTTCCTGCACCATAAAGTGACATTTCTCCCATTTCAAAACCAGGTTAGTGTCAACACAACGACGAAGGACATTAGCAACGTTAGAAAGACACGAATCAAACGAGGAACCATACACTGAAAAATCATCCATAAATACTTCCATGGTGCGTTCCAAGAAATCAGAAAATATGGCCATCATGCAACGTTGAAATGTGGCTGGTGCATTGCAAAGACCAAAGGGCATACGTCTATAGGCAAATGTGCCAAAAGGGCATGTAAATGTAGTTTTCTCCTGGTCCTCGGGGTGTATAGGGATCTGGAAAAATCCACTATAACCGTCGAGGTAGCAGAAAAATTTATGTTTTGCTAGACGTTCTAACATTTGATCAATAAAAGGTAAAGGAAAGTGATCCTTAAGAGTAGCCTTATTCAATTTCCTATAGTCAATGCACATACGCCAACCAGTCACAGTACGAGTGGGAATTAATTCATTGTTTTCATTTTGCACGACAGTCAAACCTCCCTTCTTAGGGACAACGTGCACATGACTAACCCACTTACTATCAGCAAAAGAATAAATAATGCCGGCATCTAATAATTTCAGAATTTCTTTCTTAACGACATCATTTAATTTGGGGTTCAAACATCTCAAGGCATCCCTACTAGGCCTAGCATTGTCCTCAAGGTTAATTCTATGCATGCACAAATCTGGGCTAATTCCCTTGAGGTCGTCTATAGAATATCCTAGGGCTGGTCTATGTTCTCGCAAGACAACAAGCAATTTCTGGGTCTCTACATCAGTCAAGGATGCATTAACAATCACCGGGTAGGTTGAGTTAGGGCCCAGAAATTCATACCTGAGACTTGCAGGTAGAGGTTTCAGCTCTACCGCGCAAGATTCCTTACCTGTGTCTCCTGTGGAATCAGCTGCGTCCGCACCCTCTATGCTCATGGCGTAGACATCCATCGGTATAGGGCAGCCTGGTACAACCTTGTAAGACTCAATAGAGGTTAGTGAAATTGGCTGATCAACATCAGCAGAGTCTAACACATCACAATCAGCAAGAAGACTAGGAGTTCTGCACATGTCAGGTAAATAAAAGACAACACGTTCGCTGCCAACTCGCAAAGCTATAGAACCCCTATCCATGTCAATAACAACCCTAGCAGTGTAAAGGAATGGTCTACCAAGTATAATCGGGATGTCGGTGTCCTCTGATATCTCTAGCACGACAAAATCAACAGGGATATAAATATTCTTCACCTTAACGGGTACGTCCCTTAGAATCCCTTTCGGGAGTCTACAAGAACGATCCGCAAGGCGAATGGAGATGTTAGTAGGACAGAGATCACCCAAGTTCAGTTTAGAATACAGAGAATATGGCATGATAGACACACTAGCACCTAAATCACACAATGCACGACGAATAGTAAGACCACCAATATCACAAGGAATAGAAAAACTCCCTGAGTCCTTAAGCTTAGGCGCCATGGGAATGTGCATGGCAGCACTGCACTCCTCACTTAGAGCTACTGTCTCGGTGCCATCTATTTTCCTCTTTCCAATCATGATCTCTTTCATGAATTTAGCGTATGTAGGAATCTGCGTGATAGCATCAGTGAAAGACATAGTGATGTAGAGAGTACGAATCTTGTCCACGAATTTCATGAATTCTTTGTCTCTCCTAGCACCCTTGAGACGCTGAGGGTATGGGACTGGAGGCTTATAAGGAGCTGGCTCCACTGTCTGCGCAGAATTTTCCTTTCGGTTTTCAGCTTCTGGTGATGTTTCTTCTTCAGCTGACGCAGAATTGAGCGCTGATTTTTCTGCTCCTGTTCGAGTGTCCTGGGCAGATATCATCTCTAGGTGTTTGCCACTTCGGAGAGTGATGGCATTCACCGACTCCCTAGGGTTATGCTCTGGTTTTGAAGGGAGTTTCCCATGTTCCCTAGTCGCAGAATCTGCCTGTTGAGCAACCTGATTACCTATCATCCGGATTGTCTGCTCGAGCTCTTTCACTCGCCTGTCCTGCTCTTGAGCTCGCCTATCAGCCTCTGCCATGAAATTAGCCATCATGGCCTCCAAGCTAGATGATCCGCTAGTCTCCTGCTGCTTGGGCTGCTGCGGCTGATATGAGTAGCCACCTGAATTCTGATTTTGCTGCCCTTGTGACTGGTTGTTGTACTGAGGCTTTGACTGATAGGAAGTATTGTTCTGTTCTTGAGTTCGAATGTTGTATTGGCCTCGTGGCTGATACGGTGCATTGCCTTGCTGCTGTTTGTACGGGAAACCAGTGGGCGCCGGGTTCTGGGGCTTGTAAGACAAGTTAGGATTATTCCTGTTCGGGTTATCCCACCTGTTCGTGGGTGGTCCATAGCCGGGATCAGCCCCCCTGATTATTCTGCCCGACGTAGTTTGCGTCCTCCTGATTACCGTTTTTGTCATCTGTTCCGATCACTGGACAACTATCTGCATAGTGAGAAGGAGAGCCGCAAATCTGGCAGTACACACCAACGTGAGCGACGTCTGAGGACTTCATGCTGTTTGCTAGCTTCATATTCTGCATCTCGGTGGCAAGTATCTTCATTGAATCAGCCAACCGAGCAATGTCATTAGTGCTCTCGGCTTGGCAGAGGTCCTGCACACCTTTCCTGTCTCTAGGGTTACCTCGATCACTCGTCCAGAGGTGGTAGTCTTGAGCTGCCTTTTCTATAATTTCATAGGTGTCTTCTAGCGGGACTTGGTTCAGTCCCCCACCTGCTGCTTGATTGATTAAGGTACGCATCCCTTGATCGATCCCCTGATAGAAGGTGTCAATAATCTGCCACTGCTCTTGATTGTGGTGTGGGCACATCCTCGTCAGCTCTTTGTACCTCTCCCACGCGTCGTACAGAGTCTCACCATCAATAGACCGAAATGATATAATCTTATTTCTGAAATGAGCTGTCTTTGATGGTGGGAAGTACTGCTGAAGGAAAGCTTCGGCCAGCCTATTCCATGTAGTAAACGTGCCCTCTGCATGGCTATCTAGCCATCTGCTAGCTTTGTCGGACAGTGAGAATGGGAATAGCCTGAGGTAGTAAGACTCTGAAGGGACCCCATTGGTCTTCACTGTATTGCACATCTGAACGAAACGCTTAAGATGCTGGTGAGGGTCTTCATTAATCCTTCCTGAGAATTGACTGTTCTGCACCATCTGAATGAGACCGGTTTTTAGCTCCCAAGTATTTGCTTCTATTCCAGGCGGTGCAATAGCGGACTGAAATCCAGTGACACGTGGAGTAGTGTAATCCCCAAGAGTTCTGCGCACTGGTTGTTGCACTCGTGGTGGCTGTCCATCTTCGATCCCTCTGTTCAACAAGTCTTGATTCATAGCCATTGCTGCAAAGTTACGGTTCAGTGCTCGTAGCTGCCGAGCTTCGTTCTGGGCCTGACGATTAAACTTTCGTTGGACCGGTGTTTCATCGTCTGAAATCTGAATCTGCTTTTTCTGTTTGAGCGCTTTCCTTGGCATGAACTAGGTAGAACCTGCAAAAACCAAGAAAAACTGTGAGTGAAGAAATCACAACAGAAAAATCATAAATCAAGTAGGGTGGAATTTTTAACCCTATATAGTCGTCAAATTATTAGTTTTAGGGGTTCAATTGCAGTCAAACAAAGTTTATAAACCTTGGTAAGCTAAGGGTCGATCCTAGGAGCAGTGCGTGTGAATACTAGCAAACGGTGTGACCTATTTAGCTATTCTGAATTAACAAGTGTAAAACAATTTTGTTGTCACGAAATTGCAGAAATTAAATAGCAGAAAATAAATTGTAGAAAATAAATGGTTGTGTTTAAATCAGAGAAAGAATCCCAGAATCCATACTTCACCCGTGCTAACCCCACTAATCATGCAATCATGTTACGTTAATTATTCATGCTATCGAATATGGAATATAACCGTAATAACACTAGATAAGCCGCCCATCCACGGATCATTGTCTAGATTAATCTCAATCGTTGAACGCCGCCCATCCACGGATTATCAACGATTTCGATTTATTAAATTAAAGGTTTTCCTATTAGTTCATGTAAACATGACCTAACATCAATTTCATGCAATCCGGTTAATCCCTAGGGCCCATCCACCTTTCGGCATATAACCTAAATACGTTCTACCAATGCAAACATACCCTTTGATGTAAATACATGCATAGAACGATAAAATTAAGCACACAATGAAATTGAATATTCAAATCGCATAAATAATAAACTTCAATTGATCACATGAGAGTTAGGGTTACATAGCACGGGATCCGTAGGATCCCGGAATTGAGAAGACTACTCACTATTCATAGTAGTTAACCAAAAATAGTGTAAAGAAGGAAAGAAACGAGTAAATCGTAAAGAGGCGGTGTAGCTCGATGATCCTCACGCTGAAAGCTCTGTCTTCTCTCCCAAGTTAGGGTTTTTCCTCCAAAATAACAACAACCCCAAACTAATCTGATCGTTGCTCTTTTATAGCTTTCCCAAAAAGGGCCAAAAGCCCAAAAACTGCTCTATTGCCAAAAAGAATCAGAACTTGCCAAAAACGGATTTGGAAGAAACGCAGCAACTTTGGGTCGATTTATCATGGTCTTAACGTCCGAATTGGATTTTGTCGTAAACTGCAAAGTTATAGCCCTTTGAATTATCTTTCCAACAAGCTTTGAATCAACCAATTTGAACACCGTATGAGATTTCTGCGTGCAAAATACTTTGACGGGGCCGTTACACCCGTTACACCTAGGTGTAACGGCTGTAACGGACTAAGCAAAAATCTCTGAGAAAATTCATGCCCGTTACAGCTGTTACAGCTCGAGGTGAAACGGCTGCTGAAGATTGTAACGGGCTGACTTCTTTTGCATTTTTGGAGGTCTAAACCTTCGAATCTGCTCTTGGTGTAAATTACAAAGTTGTAGAGAATTGAATTAGCTTTCCAACAAGCTAAATTTCAACTCATTTGGACACCAATTGCGACCTATAGGTGCGAAATACGTTGCAAAGGTCTGCTGCCCTGTTTTGCCGAAATCTTCACTAATTGCTTTGCTTTGCTTCGGATCAATCCAAAAGTATTAGATATGTGATATATGACCTGAAACACTAGAAAACATATCAAATGACAATAAAATGTCGGGAAAACAAACATAATCCATCATCGAATGAAGTGAATAATAGGTCAAGAATTCGACCGATCAAAACACTCCACACTTAGGATTTGTTCGTCCCGAAGAAACATTAAGTTCAAGGCAATAAACTGCAGAATAGTTACCCACTCAAGTGTCATGTGATCAATTCTAACTAAAACAAAAAGATAACTCACTGTCGTAGAGGACACGAATGCATTTAGCGTATGCATCAAGCCTTTAAACCCCTAGGCTGCCCTAGTAGGACGAGTATAGTCTCGTGAAGGTTTTCAGGAATGGGACTACCTACAAATCCCCTATACAACTAACTAACGTGTATGCATGAATGATGCTCAACGAGTCACAGTAAAGTCATGGCATCCCTCGGATTCATCGTGTTACCTCAACTTCAAGTCAAACATCTTCATCAAAGTTTTCAGATAATCATAGATTAAACGAGTTATGCATTCAAACGGTCAATACACACGGCTAGCAATCGACTAATCACAAGTTCTAAATAGTTCTATAGCAACGTATAAAGAACATGAATAGTTACACAAAACATGCTCGCCATTCACCTATGCTATCTAGGGATAGTCCACGGGCTCTTGGCGCAAAGCTCATTCTCAAGTGCCAAGGACTAGGCAATGACCCGTAAGAGAAGAGGAGCTTGGCTTAAGAATTTTCTGAAAAATAGAACGAAAATTTGTATCAAAAATTCAGTGCAAGCACGAGGATCGTCCCTTAGTTTCTAGTACACAAATTCTCAAGATAAGCTATGATTTGCACGCATTGAGAGGATGGAATTACACTATATCAAGCCGAAGGGGGCAGAATTTGTTTCAAGAGTGTTTTCCATATACCAGGGGTGACTTTTCTCACCAGGTCCTTGGTATTTTCTGCTTTCGCAGAATCAACAAAAGCATTTTTTTCGTTCAAACTGGTTTTCTTTCAAAAACAACTATGCTTGAGGCCAATGTTTCACCCACTTTCCAAAATTAAGAACTTTGTTTTTGAGGGGAAAACTTGAAGGTCAATTGTCTAACTCCACACTTAAAGCTTGACATAGTGTTTGAATAAAGGCGGGTGCATGCAAACCACGACGAATGTAGAGAAAAACATACTAGTACTAAGGTCACCTAGGAAAAAGATATGCAATTTTAAGTTTTTGACATTTTTGAACCTGTGCTTACTAATTTCAAGTCTAAAACATGCTTTAAGAAATACGTAGAACATGTGATAGTAAAGGGCTAGCAATGATACTGACTCAAGAGAATACACACACGATTTTTACTATTTCAAGTCCTAGACTTTGAATCCAAAGGAATGTCAATCAGTCAAGGAGTATCGTAGAAAACGAGGATTTCAATCGTAATACATACACATGTTGAGCATATGCAAGAGTGAATGTGTGACATGCTATGAATGTGACTATGCGCTACCCACTCCACACTTAAAAATGAGCTTAGTCCCTAAGCAAAAAAATAAAAGAGAAAATAAGCGTATAGGAACTTCACTCGTGTGTGATGACGCGATGTCCATGGAGGTTAAGCGATGCTCGGGGAGTGAAACACGACTTGTGAGCTGGTAGATATAAAGATAAAAACACAGAGCTTCACAAGTAATAGGTTAGCATCGAAAATCGTGAAGGGGCTGGTGCACTCCACACTTAGAACCTTGAAATGTCCACACACAATGCAAATAAAAAATGAAAAATAACTAATACTTACAGCGCGGGTTACTCCCCAAAGAGACCTAGTTTAACGTCTTGGCGAGACTCAGCAAGGGAGGTAGTGTCAATCCACCTTCAAATCCCATTGAAATTTACGTCCATCTAGTATGACATGAACGTCGAGCAGAGCATGCAGTCTCTTCAAAAATTTAAGACCCTTAAGAACCAAGGGGCTGCAGAAACTCCCTATCAACAGTTCCAAGACGTAAGGCAAGAACTGTCGAAACTTGTCTGGAGGCGGTGTGTCAAGATAAATATATTCAGCGCTAGCTCTAGTAAGAACACTTCCTTTATACTCTTTAGATAAGATTTCAAGTGCATATACTTCAGAGTATTCCTTCACCATCGTATTCAGGCGTATGCGAGGGCCCTCTTTAAACGAGCTCATGTACACATCAACAAAGTCTTCGTATCTATGATCCCCTGATGGCTCTTCAGTGCCCAAAGAAACTGGTGGAATGATGTTCTCCTCTGTCTGTTCATCTAAATGACCTGTAGAAGCGCTCGCAGTGGAGGGAGATGCATCTTCATATTCTGAGACGTCGTCAGTACAAAACTCATCATCCTCCAACTCAGTGTAAGCCTTGGCAACCATTCTAAACGCCTCAAAACCATCCTCACAAACAGGTTGTTCTGGTGTAGAGAGCATTCTCGTATCCTGATCATCTTCCACGTCGATTCGAAATAAAGCTGAAGATGAATATGCTTCATATACTTGAACTTCTTGATGGTTGGTCATTCCCATCTCAATGTCCTCATCTCTGCATGCATTGGTGGCTGCCGTAGCTTGTTGCTCCAACTGGTCTTTCAGTATTCTTTGCTTAATTGGGAGTTGCTCCACCGTCCCTATAATATTATCGAGTCTGGCTTGTCGCTCTTCAGCTCGCCTATCTTGCTCCACCGATCTCCTCTCTTGCTCCGCTAAGTAGCTAGCCAATATAGACTCTAAATGCGATGAATCACCAGTATTTTGAGGTTGTTGCTGCGACTGATAGTTGTATTGCCATGAATTCTGATTTTGTTGCTGTTGGGGCTGGTTGTTGTACTGATTACCTTGATTGGTGCGCCCTACAAAGTTGGCGTCCTGATTTCTGTTGCTGATTTCTCGTCTTATCACCGGACAGTCATTTGCGAAATGAGAAGGAGAACCACATACTTCACAGTAAACAATCACATTGGCGACTACAGATGACTTCACAGACGAGTCTATCTTCAGATTTTTTATTTCAACAGCAAGAATCTTTACTGCGTTGGTTAACTCAGCGATATACTTTGTTCTATCAGTGAGGTAGGGATCATGCACACTCCTCTTGTCCTTAGGATTAACTCGATCACTCATCCAGAGGTGGTGGTCATGAGACTGTTGCTGCTGCGAGTAATTCTGGTAGTCCTCATACTAATGATCATCTTGATATGGCTGTGAATCATAAACCTGATGCTGCTGCGACTGGTCTTGGTAATTCTCATAGTGGTGGTCATCTTGATAATATGGTTGATCATAGAACTGATTTTGATTTCCTTCCCAATTTGCATCATACGAATATGTCTGACAATAAGGCTCTTCCCTTGGGTAGGCGTCTTGATGACCAAAAGAGAACATCCTCACAACATTCAAAATAAGAGTGATTAGTGAAGGTCAGAAGTATATAGAGTATGTACAAGGAAGTATATACAAAAAAAATGGAATAGTCTAAACTACACAAGTTAAATCTAATATCACACTAAACGCTGCTCCCCGGCAACGGCGCCATTTTGACAAGCGTATTTTTAACCCTTTATAGTTGTCAAATTATTAGTTTTAGGGGTCAAATTGCAGTCAAACAAAATTTATAATCCTTTGTAAGCCAAGGGTCGATCCTAGGAGCAGTGCGTGTGAGTACTAGGTAACAAGCGACCTATTTAGCTATTCCGAATGACAATTGTTTGGTTTGTTGTGAAAAGTGCAGAAATTAAATTGCAGAAAATTAAATGTTGTGTTTTTATCAGAGAAAGAATCCCAGAATCCTACTTCACCCGTGCTAACCCACTAATCATGCAATCATGGCAAGTTAAATATTTATGCTATCGAATATGGAATAAAACCGAAATAACACTAGACAAGCCGCCCATCCACGGATCATTGTCTAGATCAATCTCCATCGTTGAACGCCGCCCATCCACGGATTATCAACGACTTCGATTTATTAAAATAATGGTTTTCCTATCAAATCATGTAACATGACCTAATATCAATTTCATGCATTCCGGTTAATCCCTAGGGCCCATCCACCTTTCGGCATATAACCTAAATACGTTCTACCAATGCAAACATACCCTTTGATGTAAATACATGCATAGAACGATAATATGAAGCACACATTGAAATTGAATAATCGAATTGCATAAACATAATTTTTAATTGATCACATGAAGAGTTAGGGTTACATAGCACGGGATCCGTAGGATCCCGGAATAGAGAAGACTACTCGCTATTCATGGCGATTAACCAAAAATAGTGTAATATGAAAGGAAGAAACGAATAAACCGTAGACGATTGACTCGTTGATCCTCACGCTTGAAAGCTCTGTCTTCTCTCCCAAGTTAGGGTTTTTCTCCAAAGAATCAACAACCAGTCTATTCTGCTTTGTGTTTCCTTATATAGACCGTCTAAAAAGCTCGAAAAGCCCAAAAATTGAATTTAGAAATGACTTGTAGTTTTTGCCAGCCGACGGTCCCGTTACAGCCGAGCCTGTAACGGCTGTAACGGGCGAGGCTGAAATCTCTGAGAAAATTGGTCCCGTTACACCCGTTACAGTCCCAGCTGTAACGGTTGATGAGCCTTGTAACGAGACTGCCCGGAATCTCTGACATATTGAGGACCGTTACACCCGTTACAGCCTAAGGCGTAACGGGCGCTGAGGTCTGTAACGGGCTGTTCCGGCATAACTTCGATTTTTGGCTTTTTTCGATCGATCTTTCGTTCTTCTCAACACTTTGGCTCCAAGGAGCGAAGATATGTCGATTTTACCTGAAACACTAGAGAAAGACATCAAATATAGACAGTTTGCCGGGAGAATGAACGTAATCCTTCCTCGAATGTAGTGAATAATTAGTCGAAATATCGACTGATCATCTTCCAAGAGTGGGGGACATTGAGTCTGCTGCTATATGCTAATGAGGAGCCTGGGGCAAGCAGGATAGAAATTCGAAATACAACTCACATTTTTTGTATCTGCCTGATACCACAGCGATTTTGCATGACGTAGAGGATGAACAGAAAGAATGTTATCTAAGTTTTCACAGCGAGAAGCTAGCAGTCACTACACCATTTTTCACCATTTGCAACATTTATTTTCATTTGTTGCATAGCAAAAATGTTGCAATACGGTAATACAACATATTTTGTATGTTGCTTTTAGTAAATGTTGCATAGGTAATTAATATTTATGTTTTGTAACATAAACACTGGCAACATCACCATATATGTTGCAATAATGAGGTGCTTTGCAACAAAACAATTGCTACACTTGAAAAGTTGTTGCATAATCAGTGACACGTCAGAATTCACATATGCATTTGACTTTTCAACCATTTGTACGGAAATAGTACGATTCATTTATAATGGTTGTTGTGTGTCGCATCTATGCAACATGGTTCGGGAATGTTTGGGCAACATTAAAATGTCGCATAAACTAATGCATTAACTCATATCTCACCAAACAAATTAAATCGATCCCACCATCTCCTTTTGAAAACGTACAACAGTGTGTCGCATAGATGTTGGGCAATATTAAAATGTCGCATAAACTAATGGAAAAATTTTAACAAGCAATTTCCGGATTTCTCAAATGAGGAAGTTGGGCACTCACAAGAGAACAAAGCGAAAGAGAGAAGAGATGTCCAGTGTTCTGCGCAAGATGAGGGCTGCTGGTGGTGTTGACAAGAAGAAATGATATGCCTTTGAAGCTGTAGTCTTTGCCAAGGAAATCATCTCTGCTTTTAGTTTATGTTACTTGTCAAAAAATATCAGAGTTTTGTCAAACCTTTCAGTGTTGGTTTTGTTATAATTAATCTATCAGTTTCGATTCTATTTCAGTTAAAAAAAATCATATTATTTGACCAAGTATTTTGGGCTGTCTGCATCTCTTTTGGGCCATATGCATTTGAGCCCAGTCAATACTATATAAGTCATGTCTTCTTAGGGTTTCAGAAGAAGTGAAGTTTTTGAGAGAAACCAGATCTGAGAGACGGTGGCGCACCTCAACACGAGTTGTTGTTCCCAGCACACCTCAACGGAGCTCTGTGCTCACTCTGCATCGCCCACCACAAAGAACATCATGTCATTCAAGTAGGTTCCTTCAACCAAGTTTTGATTTTGACGAATTGGGGTTTCAATTCGGTGCATTTTGTTAAATGGGTTTTGATTTGAATTGTAGATTCGGAGGTCGTCTTACCATGATGTGATTCGAGTTTCTGAGATTCAGAAAGTGCTGGACATTACTGGAGTTCAGACTTACATTATCAACAGCGCTAGAGTTGTGTTCCTTAATGAGAGACCTCAGCCAAGGCCTGGAAAAGGCGTCACAAATACTTGTGAAGTCTGCGAGCGGAGCCTGCTTGACTCGTTCAGATTCTGCTCTCTTGGCTGCAAGGTATCAATCTGTCAATCCCAATCCCAATCCCAAACTGATTTTTTTTTTCTTGAAATGTGAAAATCTTTAGTTTTCAGAACTCCTTAAATTCAAAATGTGACTTTTCCAATGGTTTAAAATTTTATAAAGAATTGATTTTGTCAGAAACCTTTACAGTTATCAATTTTCAAATTTGCAGATTGTTGGGACATCAAAGAGTTTCACAAAAGAAAGGAAGAGGACTCAATTAACAGCATCCGATTCAGACGAGTCATACTCCACCGCCACTACCACCACAACCCGTCATACCAAGAATCGAGTCACAGCCCAGCCCGCTCCATCTCAAATGGAGAATCACCAAAGCTTCTCCCCGTCGCTGCAAGCTCTCTTCGTTGCTTTGTTGTTCTGTTGTAATGTGTTTTCCAATCCAAAAAAAATTGTAATTTGTATGCTTGTATGTAATCATGTAGACATGTAATGAATTGTCAAGTTTTGAATGACATTTTTGCTTTAATATAAACATCTTATAAGACAACTTAGTTCATGTATTGCAATTTCTCCAAACATCATTTGCGACATTATAATGTCGCACAAAGTCGCTTATATGTCGCATTGTACATATATGTCACTTCTGAAAACATCATTTGCGACATTGTAATATCGCATAGTACATATATGCAATTTCTGAAAACATCATTTGCGACATAATAAAGTCGCACGAAGTCGCTCGATATGTTGCAGTGAGCTAGAAAAGCAACAAATATATTGCAACATTTTGATGTTGGAAAACGAAACCGCTAAATGCGACATACTCACCCGATATGTTGCGTTACGGCAATGCGACACGGCTTTAGCGACATTTAGTAAAGCCACATGATACATGTTGCGCAACCGTAAAGTAACATACTCGGACCCTTAGGCAACACAAAAATAAATGTTGCAAATGGTAAAAAATGGTGTAGTGAGTAGCATATGCACTTCTGAAGACACCTTTAGCTTCACCGATCCGAATTATAAAAAAACACAGGGTGTGTGATGATTGTCATGCTGCTATGAAGATAATTGTGAAAATAACAAACAGGAAGATAATTGTCAGAGACGCGAATCGTTTTCACTGCTTTGAGGATATGTATTGTGCTCCTGTGCAGATTATTGGTGATTCTTCACTAATCAGTTGGATGATTAGGTCCTCGGAACTCTATCAGGTGCGGTAACACCATGTCAACTGTGTAGCAACTTCTTAGTGTACATTCTCTTTCATACCGAGGTCACGGTAGTGTTTTATGTGCATATCGTTTCAATAAATAATTTCCATGGGTCAAGAGACAAGAGGTCCATTTCGACATCCCTGGTGCCCCCGGCTGCCCTAAAAGTGGCACCATGAGAAGCTGAAGTCCTATCAAAGTTCTGACCCAGAGGCTCCAACTAGACAATTAAAAGCTAACTCATACGTCAGACCTATGTATGCGTTATAAGCTATACAGGAATTTACATGAACTAAATTGTGAAGGCAAACCTCGCACTCACTACAGAAAAAAAAAGAGGGCGTGAAAAGACTTACAGAGTCACTTTCTACTTTTTAGCGCGCAAAATGGTTCAAGATCAAGAAGCTGTATTTTTACAGGCCAGGTATTTGTCATCAGCTGGCTTCTTTATTTGTAAAGAAACAAAATCTGTATTATTGATGATTTATATAAACTAGGTGAAACTCAATATACACCACCAAAGTAAGTTTGCATGCTGTCATTATTATCCAGTAATTTAAACCTCTTGAGATTATTAAAGTGAATAATAATAAGTGCGAGCATTTATATATGCCACTAGTGTAATTTTAACTCCTTTTTTACAGTGTTTTCCAACAGCTCTCCCTCTATTCATATAGCACATTTATATTCTTGTAATGATAGATGGTCTTTCGTTTTAAAGTTCTTCCAGTTGTTTAATGGCATGTTGAACCAAGTAGTCTAATTTATTGAGGTTAGATAAAATCAGCTCACATTTTCCATTAACTTATTTTATCTGAGAGTTTTTATCTGAATTTATCTGAGATTTAGGTGAGAAAAGAACATATTGAGTGTCTCAAAATTTCCGTTAACCGTTCTTCCATCAAAAAAAAGTTCCATTTACCGAGTTTATCTGGGATTCAAAATTTACCATGTGTATATCTTGAGTTTATATTAGATTCAGGTGTGAAAAGGCCTAAGTGTTTCAAAATTTCTGAATCTATTCTGGTTCTGGTATGTCAAAATTCCAATTACTTCATTACATGTCTGAGTCTATTTTGGTACGTCAAAATTTCCATTTTTCAAAATTTCTATTTTAGATACTTGTAATGAATTTAATTTGTGTTTTTTTAGATATGTCAACGGTTGCTGATTTTCCAATTTTTGTACATGAATGGTTCTTCAATGTGTTATTGGGAGGAGTGCCTTTTGATCCGTTGCTAGAGTTCATGAAATGTACGATATTCAGGAAAAATAATTTTTTGATACCCTTATTGACTGTTGTGTCAGGGACAAGATTACTGGCGACTCAAGAATAAAGCTCTTAACTGATTACTGTGATGCAAATTTGCAAGCTAAAGAAATTATTAAGCAATAACTGAAGGCTTATGTTTATTATTCATTGGATATGTTTGACTAATTTGGTGGTATCAGGGTTGAAAAATAATTCTGAGCTGGCCTGTAGAAAAAATGCAACACTGACCCTTGCTATTCTTAAGGATGAAATGCTTAATGATAGAGACCCCTATATGCAGTCAGTTGTGGGTTTTGAGAGCTCAGTCAATGAGTTTCCACTTGAATTTCCTCCGGACAGTCCCTTCTACCTAAATTGGATGGGTTTTGTCTGGAAGTATACCAATGAAAAGTTAAGGTTAACAGCTTGCAAGTTGTGACAGCCAGATTTATCTGGGCAGATCGAGTTGTTTGGGTACTCAATGAGTGCCTTTTTTTTATTGGTTGGATAACCAGCCTTTCATTTTTGCCACAGAGACCAACAACTAACAGTAGTAGACAACTATATTTTGGAGTAAATTATTGAGTTGCGCAACGTACAAAACAATAATTTTATTATTGGATGAGGAAATTTTTACCAGATAATTCTCTCACACCTCACACTCCACTCACACTTTCTTACTTTTGGTGCATAAAACACTTACAAATGACCCCCTATTTATACTAGAGCTTCTCCTAAATGGAGGACTATGATAATTTTGATCCTACGACTAAAATTAGCTAATCTAAAACTCCACATAAATATCTTTCTCCACATGCTTCCATACTTTTCCAAAGAATTCAACAAAGCTTTCTCCTTTTCCCGAGTTGGGCTTATGTTATGAATATTGTCATAATATATTGGATGCCCTTTAGCTTTTCATTATCCAATATCTCTTAGCCTTTCATGTACTCAATTATTCCCCTATATTTATGTCTAATCATGTCATTTCATGTATTCTTGTACTCCGTATATAAAGGGATCATTTGTAAAGGATTATTAACATCAATGGAATAATACTATTCATATATACTTTCCTCTCTTTACATATTCATATTCATTTTCTACCTTTAAATTTCTTCTCCATACTCACCTATTTCATAACACGTTATCAGCACGAGTTGCTCAAGGTAGGGATACAACATCTTATTTTTATTTGTTCTTTATATAATGCAATGATGGCAACATTGAGTCCGAATTCGGGAAACTCTCAAAACCCTAGCATTCGGGAAAATTACACTTCACTTCTCTATTCATATGTGATGATTAATTTCACGTATAACTTTTAATATTGATATCTATTCATGTTAGCATGCTAAATTTTGTTTATGGCAGAATCTCTGCGCTAACAGCGGATTGTCAACCTTAACCCTGAGCGCGATGAGAGCCTCCATTTGCCTACTCAACTCATCAGCCTCCTTCAAAGTCTCCTCAACTTTTCCCTGATAAAATCTCACCACCTTATTAAACTCATCATCCAAACTTCTAAAAAACATCATCTCAACCTCTCCACCCTCCGCTGAAACTCTCAAAAACATCGTCTGATACCGCCCATCCGCACAGCCATCTTCCTGAATTTCACTCACTAGTATAGCCTTCTCCTCCTCCTCATCAATTTTCACTTCATTCGCGCCTTTTCGCCCACAAGTCAGCCCGCTGTAGGCGCGATAAAACGACACTTTCTTCCTCAATCCTGCATCAGAAAATGTACCTTTAAGCACCTGCTGGCGATGAGAATGATGATGGCTTTTTGCTTGGATGACATCTTTGAGCAGCTTTTTTAACAAGTTGTAGTTCATGTATGCATCCTGCCATTCTGGGACTTGCTGGGCTTGCAGCTCCTTTCCAAATTTCATCACTGCATAGATCAAATTGACAGATGGATTTTGACACGGAGTTGGGGTTTATAAAGTAGTGTAGGCAAGCAAGCGGTGTGGGTTGATTGTGATCAGTGGCGGATCCAGGACAAGACCGATGGGGGGCAGACTTTAAGATGGGGTCCTAAAAAAAAAATTTTTTTTGATGAATAAGGGTATAGGTTGTATTCGGAAATTTTTTTCCTATATATATATATATTCCTATTTGATGATATACGTTTTTTTCTAGTAAAATATCAAAGTTTGAATTCATATAAAGTTCATTGCCGATCTAACTTTGAGAGGTCATAGAAGACACGTCGATTACCCTATAAGATCGAGATATATATCATTGGAGAGATAATTTGACGGCCTACAACTCTTCAATTGATATCAAGATATCAATCAGACGTTTAAGCAACCCAAAATATAAGTAAAGTAAGAACGCATAACAGGTGTACATAGTCAATCACATGCAACCTTAACAACTTTAACATATAACAGGTAGACTGAGCACCACTTGAGAAATCAATCACCTTGCGCATGAAGCTGACGATAAGGGCTACAACTTCTATACTTACATCTAGGCACAAGTCTAATGTTAAGGTGACTGAAAACTAAGTCGAAACATGACATATGTTTGAAGTCCGCTAATGATTAGCCAACTTTTTGAAGCTCATAAAGACATCATCCGGTGTCCGTTGAAGATGATCTATGTATTGATAGAAAGCTAATTGAATTTTCTATAACTTTCATGTTTAATGCAAGATGAATTTCGGAGGTTAAGCTGATAAAAACAACGATCAAAGATAGACAATTAGTTGAAATTTGCCGAAATTGGGGGGATTCGAGCCAATCTTCTGAAGCTCATTAAGGCATCATCTGGTGTCCGTTGAACATGATCTATATATGTATAGAAAGCTAGCAGAATGTTCTATAACTTTCATGTTTACTTAAAGATGAAATTTGAGGTTAAGCTGTTAAAAACAGTGACCAAAACTAGATGTTTGATTGAAGTTTGCCGAAATCAAGGGGGTCCGAGCCAACTTTCGGAAGCTCATAGAGGCGTCATGCATTGTCCGTTGAAGATGATCTATATATGGATAGAAAGTTAATTGAATTCTATAACTTTCATGTTTAATCCGAGATGAAATTAGAAGGTTAATCTTAGAAAAATAGCAACCGAAGATAGGTGTTTAATCACACATCCTTCCTCTTCCCTTTCTTCTTTTTTCCAGTCTTCCTCTTATCCGTCATCTGATTATCTCTTCTGCGAGCGAACGTGGGGGCGAGTGAGCGAACGTGGGGGCGAGCGAATGAACGGGGGGGCGGGCCGGCCAAGAGGCGGGGGGCAGACAAGGCATCAGAATGAACCAAAAATAGGGGATTTTCCTTCGAACGAGGGGTCGGCCGCCCCCCTGCATCGGCCACTGATTGTGATGGTTGTTGAGAGGAAAATGAGATGAGCAACTGAGACTAAAAATCAAGAAAGTGAGCAAATGACAGATGGATTTTGGAGGTGTGATTTTGTTGCCTCAATTTCATGGTTGTTTCCTTTGGTGAGGTTTTTATTTTAGTTAAGAGATTTGTGGGATGAAAAAGATGAACCTAATTAATTTTGAATTGGGAGTTGGTTTTTGAGGTGCAACTTTCCAACTACCTATTTACCCATTCTTTTCTTGTTTTGATAATATTTTTTTTGATATATGAATTTGGGTGTGTCCATTTGAACTCTAACTTATAGTGTCTTATCTTAACTGAAAGTAACTGAAAGTAACTTATAGTGACTGAAAGTAATTTATAGTGACTGAAAGTAATTTATAGTGACTGAAAGTAATTTATAGTGACTGGTATTAACTTAACTGAAACTTATATTGACTGATAAATAGTAATATGATGATGATGGTAAATAGTAATATTATGATGATAAATAGTAATATACTGATGATGATGGTGATAAATAGTAATATGATGATGATGATGAATAGTAATATTATGATGATGAATAGTAATATACTGATGATGATGGTGATGAATAGTAATATGATGATGATGAATAGTAATATTATGATGATAAATAGTAATATAGACGATGATGATGGTGATAAATAGTAATATTATGATGATGATGATGAATAGTAATATACTAATGATGATGGTTGTGATGATGGTAATATGATGATGATGAATAGTAATATACTGATGATGATGATGGTTGTGATGATGGTGATGAATAGTAATATGATGATGATGATGAATAGCAATATTATGATGATAAATAGTAATATACTGACGATGATGATGGTTGTGATGATGGTGATGAATAGTAATATACCGATGATGATGATTGTGATGATGATGAATAGTAATATACTGATGATGGTGATGAATAGTACTATGATGATGATGGTATGATGATGATGATGTTATGATGATGAATAGTAATATGATGATGATGATGATGGTGATATGATGATATGATATGCGGATGCCGGATGGTATGCTGATGATGATGATATGATGATGGTATGGTATGATATGATATGATGATGATGGTGGTATGATGATGGTATGATGATGATATGATGATGGTATGATAATGATGGTATGTTGAAAGTAACTTAACTTAACTGAAACTTATATTAACTTATAGTGACTGAAAATAACTTATAGTAATTAAAAGTAACTTATAGTAACTGAAAGTAACTTATGGTGATTGAAAGTAACTTATCTTATCTTAACCATCACAAAATAGAGTTCAAATGGACAGGACCTTAGTGTTAGTTGGTTAGAAAGTTAGCTGAAGGCTTCGAATCCTGGGTCTTTTTTGACACGCAGGGGGCGCTCCACTGAGCCACCCGCATAGCCTCTTGATAATAAATTTTTATATTAGGTAAAAGATCAAAACACCCCCAATTTTTTTTGAATAAATTAAAGCTATATGGGTAAATGAGTAAATTTATAAATAAATTATATAAATTTATTGTTTTATCTCTAAGGGTTTAATTAGTTCTATAGAGATTTGTGAGTATTTTGATAATTTGTCCATTCTGTATACAATCAATTTCGGTGTGTATAGGTCCTCTCTTTAGAAAATGAACCATCTATGCTTTATATAAATTATAAACCTTTTAAAAACATGACACGTGGTACTATGTCGATTTTTCTAAAATTTTATACATGTGGCAATATGATCTTTTCCAATTTTCGGTATTAATATTCAGTGATAAAGCTAAATATTCAGTGAAAAAGCCAAAAGTTCAGTCATTATAAACAACCATTCTCAATTTTTAAGGTTGAATCTTCAATTATAATATATCAGTTCATGTTATTTCACATTATGTAGTAACAATTTTCAAATTGTCCACGTATTTTGGCTAAATGTTCAGTCATTATAAACGACCATTCTCGGTGTTTAATGTTGAATAAGATGAATTTAAGGGGGTTCGAATCATCGAGCTCATAATCATTTGTCCAAAATTATGATCAATGGACGATACATGCCAATTTATCCATCCATTAGATCATTGGTTTCAACAAATTCATATACTAACTATTTTTTTTTAAAAGGGTTGACCCCTAGTGGTTGGTCATAAGCTTGCAAATCATGACAATCAGGTGCGATCACCCCATTATAAAATGGCAGCTCAATCGATTTACCAAAGATTTATTTTCTTTGAAAATGTTAAGCAAGAATCGAATCTGAAACTTTACTCATTTCAAATTGACTGTCCACCCACACGACTACCATCTATGATGACAAAAATGATTGACATTGCAGGCCGAGCAACACGCCTACTTCTTTATTCTTCCTGAAAATGGTCGTGGTCCATTTAAAATACCTTTAAAGATTTTAATTTTTTTTTTTTTAAAAACAATGCATTCAAACTTATAAAAATGTGTGTGTCATTATGTGGGTACGTGTATACACTTTTTTGTAATTAATCATATAAATCAACTACCGACCATGCATTTATATCACAGAATCTGCCGCAAATGATGCTTCCTTGATTTTCAAAGCTGTATTCTTATAATGATTTGATTATTTTAAATCCATTCCAAAGTGTTACAATTTTATTGTTCGTTCGTGATTATTAGCAATGAATGATACTGCAGACAGAGACCAGAGTTGCTCCCACGTCTGCTGCCCAAATCTTAGCATTTGTGGCTACAAATGAGAGTCAACATTTTCCTTGACTTTTCAATATAGCTTACGGGTTTTTTTAAGGTTCTTGTGGTCAATACTCAACAGGGTGCTCGTTTATTGCTGTATACTGTGAATATCTAATTTATAGGTAGTTACAAAATTAAATGTTTGAACTTTGTCGTGACACATTTATAATTTGAGTTTGACGATTGTTCAGACCGAGAAGCGATCAAATGAGGTAAGATTTAGTAGAAAGAGACAAGTGAGGCATGATCTCAGTTATTCATCAACCTTGTGTATTATGGGCGCGTCACGTGACAATATTAAAACTCACTATCAACAGTAGTGTGAACGCAAATAGCGGTTGTGACACGTGGCTTCGCCACGTGCCTCTGATCAACTTCATCAACGACTCAGATCGTGCCTCATTCTACCAAACCAGATATCGCCGAACGCTCCCCTGTTCAAACCCTTATCAAATATATTTTAAAGAAAAGTAGGTTCTTGTGAAAATAAATTTATTAATTTTAGAATTTTAGAAATTAGAAGTACGATATTTTAATTTTAATTTTAATAAGACCCGTCAAAAGACCGGTCTTAACGGCCTCGTTTGGTTCAGGGCGTAGCCGTTTCGTTAGAGCCCGCCCAAGTCAGATTTCTTCTTTTCTTAACAGTGAAATTCGATTTCGTGGACTTTGAAATTTGTGGATTTTCGATTGGAGATGAGACTAAATGATCAACTAAACCCAAAATCCCATCCTGCAAATGGTGATAGATGAAGCTGGTTGATACCTAATTAAAAATGTACGCTAATAATTCTGAGGTGATGCTTGCTGATGCTGTCAAATACGCTGTTCCTGTTGTGAAGACCGACACAGCCTTGTCCAATTCATTTTATCTCAATCCGAGAAGCATTGTCAAGCTGTTGAAAAGATTCACCGATGCTCACAATTTCAACTTGGGGACAGCAGCGCACGCGCAATTGATTGTAACCAACAGGGCTACTGACCAGGATGTGACACTCAATAATTCTCTAATCCAGTTCTATTCAAAATGCGTGAGAATTTTGTTTGCCCGAAAGTTGTTTGATGAAATGCTTGTGAGAAATATTGCTTCCTGGAGTACGATTATGTCAGCTTATGTTCAACTTGTGGTGCATTTATGAAGTTTTTGAATTGTTTAAGGAAATGGTAAATGTGGATTCTTTGCGTCCGAATGAGTTTGTGTTGGCCAATATGCTGTCTTGTGTTTCAAAGAATCGGAGGAGTCGAGAGGGGAAGCAGTGTCATGGGTTTGTGTTGAAGTTGGGGTTGGTGTTTTACCAGTTTGTGAAAAATGCTCTTGTTCTTATGTATTCGAGGAGTGAGGATATGGGAGAAGCGTTTGAGGTTTTGAGCGCGGTGCCTGGATTGAATTTTGTTGCTTCTATAATTCAGTTATTAATGGGCTTTTGGAGAAAGGGCATTTAACAGAAGTGCTGAAAGCTTTTGTTTGGATGGTGGGGCAGAATATGGTGTGGGATAGTGTCACCTACTTTTCAGCCTTTGTTCCCATCTTAAGGATTTGAGATTGGGACCACAAGTACATGGACGAATTTCAAAAGTTAATGTCGATATTAATGTCTTTTTTACTACAGCTGTGATTGATATGTATGGACAATGCAATGATATCACTAGTGCAAGACAAGTTTTTGCCAATTTACATACACGGAGTGTGTTTTCATGGACAGCTATGATTGATGCTTATTTCCAGTAAGGCTGCTTTGAAGAATCCTTGAACCTCTTAATTGATATGCTCGCTGAGGATGTTCGTCCTAATGAATAGTATTCATTGAATACACCTTCGCTGTTCTTCTCAACTCCTGTGCAGGCTTGTGAGCTTGTCTTCTATTGGACACGGAGATGCATTGCATGCGCTCATCGAGAAGTCAGCGTACAAAGATGACATAAGCGTTGGGAACACCTTAAGTTATATGTATTCCAAGAGTGGGGACATTGAGTCTGCTGCTAAGACCTTTGCAGGGATGTCTAAAATGGATGTCGTTACATGGAACATGATGATAACTGGATATGGTCATCACGGGATTGGCGGGGAGGCTTTGGCGGTGTTTCATAAAATGCTGACTACTCAACACCATCTTAATGCTATTACGTTCGTTGGGGATCTCTATGCTTGTGGACATTTGGGTAATGTGCAAGAAGGCAATTACTACTTGAATCAATTAATGAAGCAAAAGGGGGTTGAGCCTGGACTAGAGCATTATACATGCATAGTAGGACTACTCAGCAAAGCTGGTCAACTAGACAAAGCCGAGCAATTTATGAGTTCATCACCAGTCGTTTGGGATGTTGTTGCCTGGCGTATATTGCTGAATGCTTGTCATGTCCATCGGAATTATTATATGGGGAAGAGAGTTGCAGAGCACATCTTGCAGCTGAACCCTCGGGATGTTGGAACTTATCTTTTGTTATCCAACATACACGCCAAAGCAAAGAAGTGGGATGGTGTTGCAAACATTCGGAAGCTAATGAAGGAAAGGAAAGTCAAAAAGGAGCCTGGGGCAAGCTGGATAGAAATTCGAAATGCAACTCACATTTTTATCTCGGGAGACAATAATCACCCAGAGTACGCCCAAATACATGAAGAGGTGAACAAGTTACTGACAAGGATAAAACAATTTGGGTATGTGCCACCACAGCGGTTTTGCATGACGTAGAGGATGAACATAAATAATGTTATCTAAGTTTTCACAGTGAGAAGCTAGCTGTAGCATATGCACTTCTGAAGACAGCCTTCAGCTGCACCAATTCGAATTATAAAAAACCTCAGGGTGTGTGACGATTGTCATGCTGCCATGAAGATAATTGTCAGAGACACAAATAGTTTTCACTGCTTTGAGGATGGATTGTGCTCCTGTGCAGATTATTGGTGATTGTTGTAATTCAGGACTAAATCTTAATCCAATTATATTGTTGTTGTTCAATTATCGAACCCTAAATTCAATTAGAGAATTGATAATTTGCGGAAAGTAAAGTGACACACCAGATTTATAGTGGTTCCCCTCTAGGTGAGAAGGTACTCCACTTGAGCTCACTAGCTCCGCCGGTTTCACTATGAAGAACGTCGGAATCGACCAAAAGTCGCCGGAATACAAAATCTGGGTTACAATGGAGAACACCAAAGCTACGAACTGCGATCTCTCTGTGGACCGATTCACCAGCCTTGATCGAACGCCAAATGATGCGGAATCCTCTTGCGACTGAAAGCCCTCAATCAATTTCTTGAACGAATCTCTCCTGGACTTCGACTGAACTTGATTTGTGTTTCTTCGCAAAGATTAACCCTAACTGATCGAAACACAACTTAAATACTAATCTGCCCAGATGCAATCACAGCCGTCCATCTCGTCTAATCTCGACCGTCTGATTTGAAACAAACTCGCGCCACGGATTGAGCTGACGTGTCGCACAATCATTCGTTGATCTCTAACGGCTCATAACACACTCCAGCTCATCAGCAACGGCCTTCGGATCTTTAGCAACGAACTCCAGGAGCAACAGCCACGAGGAGAAACAGCAACGAGAGCAACAGCCGCTCGGACACACGGATGGAGGTCCGATCGGACACGCGATCGGCTGGAAGGGCATGCGCTCGGAGGTCCGCCCGGGCATGCGCTCGGACCCGCGCTCGGAGGTCCACTCGGCCACACGAGAAGAATGCTCGGGCATGCGCCCGCATGGCTTGACTTGTGCGCTCGCACAGCTTGACTTGCTGCTTTAAAATCCTTCAATCCTCCACCTAAAGCAGCTATTCCTTTAAACCACTTTAGGCCTTCAACTTGATCCCAAACAATCCTTACATAGTGAAAACCAACAGAACCCATTCATCGCTCAACCTGCAAAACAAATCACTCCAAATGCAAAAGTTTCAAGCAAAGCTTGAACTTGGTGTTAGTGACAATTTTGGTGCCCATATCAGCAGGATTAAACTCAGTTCCTACTTTCTCAATCAGAACATCACCATTCTCTACTTTATCTCTAACAAAGTGATACTTAATATCAATGTGCTTAGACCTTTCATGGTAAATAGGATTTTTACTTAAACAAATGGCAGACTACTATCACATTTAATCACAGCAGTCCCATTAAACAACTTAGCTTCACTAAGCATACCCTGCAACCACATAGCCTCTTTCACAGCATCACACAAAGCAATGTATTCAGATTCAGTAGAAGAAATAGTGACTATAGACTGAAGTTGAGCCTTCCAAGAAACACAGCAATCACCAAGAGTATAATATATAGCAGTTGTAGATTTTCTAGTGTCTCTATCACCACCAAAATCAGCATCAACATAACCAGTTAATTTAAATTCATCCTGCCTTTTCTTATAGCACAAACCAACATCTAGTGTACTCCTGATATATGCAAATACATGTTTCAAAGCCAACCAATGTTCAGGTCCTGGGTTTGACATAAATCTACTTAACAGTGATATGGCATAAGACAAGTCAGGTCTAGAACTAATCATGGCATACATGACTGATCCTATAGCATTAGCATAAGGCACTTGTTCCATTTTAGCAAATTCAACATCAGATTTAGGACTTTGTGACTTGGACAGAATAAAGTGAGGAGCTAATGGCACTTGAACAGGTTTACAATCAAGACTACTAAACTTAGATACTATTTTCTCTAAGTAAGGCCTTTGATGTAATTTTAGAAAACATTTACTCCTATCTCTATCAATAACCATGCCCAATATTTTCTTAGCTTTTCCTAAATCCTTCATGTCAAATTCTGAACTCAACTGTGATTTCAACACATTCACCTTATCAACAGACTTGCTTATCAACAATATATCATCCACATATAACAGCATATAAACAGGGCACTCATCCACAGATGCATAATAAAAGCATAGATCAAAATTACTTCTCACATAACCAAGTTTCAGCACATAAGAGTCAAATCTTTTATACCAAAGTCTGGGACTTTGTTTTAATCCATACAAAGATTTTTTCAAATAACATGCATGTTCAGGGTACTTTTTATCAACAAATCCAGGAGGTTGCTTCATATAAATTTGCTCATCTAACTCTCCATGAAGGAAAGCAGTTTTAACATCAAGTTGTTCAAGTTCTAAGTCATTAATAGCAACCAATGCAAGCATGATTCTAATGGTCTTAAACTTAACAACTGGAGCAAAAATTTCATGGTAATCAATACCTTCCTTTTGGGTAAATCCCTTAGCAACCAACCTTGCTTTGTACCTTGGTGGATCCTCATCCTTGATCCTGAACAGCCACCTGCAATCAACCAGTTTGTGGTGTTCTGGCTTTTTGACCAGAACCCAAGTTTGGTTAGTCTTATGAGACTCCATCTCATCAAGCATAGCAGTTTTCCATTTCTCACTATCCCTGCCCTCAATGGCTTCCTGGTAAGTATCAGGTTCATTTTTAATTTCCTTAGCAGCTATTAGGGCAGTGGATACTAGATCAGCTTCTGAATATCTAGTGGGAGCTCTAGGCACTCTTCTAGGCCTATCTCTGGCAAGTTGCCAATTTGCTAACACATCTTGGGTAGCTATCTCATGCTCCTCCACCTGATCTAAGTTCTCAGCTTGTTCATTATGATCATTATGTTCATTCTGGTCATTGCCTGGTTCTAGTTGGGGTTCATATTGTTCTACATGGTTTTCTACCTGATCTGGCTGCTCATTGTCTATAGGAGGATCTATGTCAAACAAGGTTCTATCAGATGGTGGTGCAGGGGAACTATCAGAGTTGGTTACCATGTTATTCTTATATGGGAAAGTGTTCTCATCAAAAATAACATCTCTACTAATCAGTATTTTAATTCCCCTAGCATTCATATCCCACAATCTATAGCCCTTAGTTCCCATTGATCTTTGATAACCTAAGAAAATACACTTGGTTGATCTAGGATCTAATTTTCCCTCCCTAGTATGAGCATAAGCAGCACATCCAAAAAATTTCAGTTCATGCAAATCAGGTTTCTTGCCATTCCACATTTCCATAGGACATTTAAAATCAAGCATCCTATTGGGACTTCTATTAACAAGATAAGTAGCAGTATAAAGAGCTTCACCCCAAAAAGACTTAGGTAAACCAGAAGTGAACAATAAGCATCTCAGTTTATCAAACAATGTTCTATTCATTCTTTCAGCCACTCCATTTTGTTGAGGAGTTAATCTAACAGTCTTATGTCTCAAAATACCATGATCAATGCAGAAATTATCAAACTCAGCATTGCAGAATTCCAAACCATTATCAGTTCTTAATGCCTTAACCTTTTTCCCAGTCTGATTTTCTTCTAACAATTTCCAGTCCTTAAACTTAGTGAAAGCTTCATCTTTTGTTTTTAACAGGAAGGTCCAAACTCTCCTAGAGTAATCATCTACAATGCTCAGAAAATATTTATTCCCACCATGAGTTTCATTAGACTCTGGTCCCCACAAATCAGCATGTAAATATTCTAGGATTGTCTTGCTTGAGTGAACTCCAATGGTGAACTTCAGCCTGTGCTGTTTGGCCAGGACACAAGGCTCACAAAAGGGTAATTGAGTGACCTTTTCAGCAAGGATCCCCTGCTTATTCAGGCACTCAAGCCCCTTTTGGCTCATGTGACCTAGTCTAAGATGCCACCTTACAGTTGCATCTTCACAAACAGCAGGGCAAGCTTCCTTAGTTCCACCATGGTATGAACCATCAAGAATATACACACTGCCAGTCTTATTTCCAGTTAATACTTGCCTATCATTTTTACACACAGCAAGCACACCATTCTTAGCATTATAAGAACAACCAGAGTCATCAAGAGCACCAAGGGAAATCAAGTTTCTTCTCAAGCCAGGGACATATCTTACCTTAGTTAAGGTTACTAATTTTCCATTAGTTAATTTCAGGTTTATGCTACCCATTCCCATGACTTTACACACATTGTTATTTCCCATGTACACATTTTCACTGGCAGTGTGAGCCAAGTCTTTAAACCAATTTTTGTTGGGGCACATATGAAAAGACCAGCCTGAATCCAAAACCCATTCATCATTGAGATCCCCACTGGTGACAGTTAGAACCTCAGATGATGAACTGGCCTTATCAGACGTCAAGGCTAAGTTAGTTTCAGAGTTCCCATTGGTCTTAGACTTAGCTAACCATTTATAACAATTTTTCCTTAAATGACCAACCTTTCCACAATGATAACACTTAGTTTGTGAGGACTGACCTTGTTTAGAACTGTTATCATTTGAGTTATTATCATTCCCATCAGACTTAGACTTAGGCTTGAACTTATGTTTGTTATTCCCAAAAGAAGACTTGTTAGACTTAACAAACAAACCAGAAGCAGATTTAGATTTTTGACTTTTAAGTTCTAACTCCCTGGTTTTTAAAGCAGTGCAAAATCTATCATAAGAAGGCACATCACCAGTATATTGGAAAGCATCTTTCACCACATGATAAGACTCAGGTATAGCATTCATCAAAATCATCACAAGACTAGTCTCATCAAGAGCATGTGGTGTATCTCTAAGCATCAAAGACATTTTCAAGAACTCATCAAGATTTTCATCTATAGTTCTAGCAGCATTCATCTTATATGCAAACATAGATGCTTTCACATATGACAAGTTAGGAGCAATCTGATTAGCATGCAATGTTTCTAACTTTTTCCACATTGCAAGAGGAGTTTTACAATCACATACCTTTCTGATGATACTGTCCCCAAGGCTCAGTATGATCAAGTTGTATGCTTCAACCTCTATATCAGACTTCCTCTTCTTCTCATCTTCAGACCACTTAGTGGTTTCCTCTTCTAGGGCAACCAATACCTTATGCTGGGACAACACAGCCTTCATCTTGAGGCACCAGACTTGAAAGTCACCTTTCCCATCATAAGGAGCAATCTCTATTCTTGCTTGCACCATTTTTACCTCGAAAGCAAAAACAGTAAAGCCAAGTATCAAATTCAACAAGAATTTGCAGAATCAACAACAACAATAGCCAAGAATCAATCAACCTAGCTCTGATACCACTGTTGTAATTCAGGACTAAATCTTAATCCAATTATATTGTTGTTGTTCAATTATCGAACCCTAAATTCAATTAGAGAATTGATAATTTGCGGAAAGTAAAGTGACACACCAGATTTATAGTGGTTCCCCTCTAGGTGAGAAGGTACTCCACTTGAGCTCACTAGCTCCGCCGGTTTCACTATGAAGAACGTCGGAATCGACCAAAAGTCGCCGGAATACAAAATCTGGGTTACAATGGAGAACACCAAAGCTACGAACTGCGATCTCTCTGTGGACCGATTCACCAGCCTTGATCGAACGCCAAATGATGCGGAATCCTCTTGCGACTGAAAGCGCTCAATCAATTTCTTGAACGAATCTCTCCTGGACTTCGACTGAACTTGATTTGTGTTTCTTCGCAAAGATTAACCCTAACTGATCGAAACACAACTTAAATACTAATCTGCCCAGATGCAATCACAGCCGTCCATCTCGTCTAATCTCGACCGTCTGATTTGAAACAAACTCGCGCCACGGATTGAGCTGACGTGTCGCACAATCATTCGTTGATCTCTAACGGCTCATAACACACTCCAGCTCATCAGCAACGGCCTTCGGATCTTTAGCAACGAACTCCAGGAGCAACAGCCACGAGGAGAAACAGCAACGAGAGCAACAGCCGCTCGGACACACGGATGGAGGTCCGATCGGACACGCGATCGGCTGGAAGGGCATGCGCTCGGAGGTCCGCCCGGGTATGCGCTCGGACCGCGCTCGGAGGTCCACTCGGCCACACGAGAAGAATGCTCGGGCATGCGCCCGCATGGCTTGACTTGTGCGCTCGCACAGCTTGACTTGCTGCTTTAAAATCCTTCAGTGATTCTTCATTGATCAGTTGGATAATCAGGTCTTCAGAGCTCTATCAGGTTCGGTAACGCCATGTCAACTGCGTGGCAACTTCGTAGTGTACATTCTCTTTCATACGGAGGTCGCAGTAGTGTTTTATGCGTGCGTCGTTTCTATAGATAATTTCCATGAGTCAAGAGAAAAGATGTCCATTTCGACATCCCTGGTGCCCCATAAGTGGCACCGTGAGAAGCTGAAGAACTATCAAAGTTCTGACCCAGAGGCTCCAACTAGAAAATTGAAAGCTAATTAAGACATATTTATGCATTATAAGCTATACAAGTTTTTATGTCTATCTGGGTTTATCTTAGATTCAGGTATGAAAACGTCTTTTTAAGTGTCTCAAAATTTTCCTTCAAAAAAAAAGTGTCTCAAAATTTGCTTAGTGTGTTTTTACTGAGTTTATTTTACTATTTTAATGAGTGTTTCAAAATTTGTGAGTCTATTTTGGTATGTTAAAATTCCATTTACTTCATTGCATTTCTGAATCTATTCTGATATGTCAAAATTTCCATTTATCAAAATTTCTATTTTAGAAACGGTTGCTGAGATTTTCCAATTTTTGTAGATGAACGGTTCTTTAATGTGTTATTGGGAGGACTTTGAGATTTTCCAATTTTTGTAGATGAACGGTTCTTTAATGTGTTATTGGGAGGACTTTGATGCTAGAGTTGCTGAGTTCATGAAATGTACGATATTCAAGATTGATTGGGTGATAATTCAGAATTTTCTTATTAAGATATCAATGCCTAATTTGGGCTAAGAGCGTAAACCTAAAATGAGGACATGGACCAAAAGTAAAAGAATTAGAAGCCTAACTCAAGAAAATGAGAAAGTTTTAATGAATTCTCTCTCAAAAAGTACAGAAGCATGTGGAGAAAGATATTTACGTGTAGTTTTCTAGATTAGCTATTTTAAGTCGTAGGATCAAAATAATCAATCCTCTATTTAGTAGGAGCTCTAGTATAAATAGGGTCACTTGTAAGTGTTTTATGCACTTGAGTACGAAAGTGTGAATTGTGAGAGAGTCCCTCTTGAAAAAATTTCTGCATACAATAATAAAAGTTATTTTGTACGCTGAGCAACTTAACATTTCTTTCAACCCAACCAATTCAGTCAAACATATCCAATGAAAATAATAAGCAAAAGCCTTCAGTAATTTTTTAATATTTTCTTTAGATTGCAAATTTGCATCACAGTAATCAGTTAATATCTCTATTTTTGAGCAGCCAGTAATCTTGTGACACAACAGTCGAGCGTATCAAAAAATTCTTCACGGCACTCGTTGAAATCCGAAACCTGAGCTGATATGTAGAAATAATGCGACACTGGCCCTTGCTATTCTTAAGGATGAAATGCTTAATGATAGAGACCCTATATGCAGTGAGTCGTGGGTTTTGAAAGCTCAGTCAATGAGTTTCCGTTCAAGTTTCCTCCTGACAGGCCCTTCTACCTGAATTGGATGGGCTTTGTCTGGAAGTCTACCAATGAAAAGTTCAGGTTAACAGCTTGCAAGTTGCGACAGCCAAATTTATGTAGGTAGATCGAGCTGTTTGGGTGCCCTCTTTTATTGGCTCAGTTGGATAATTCGCCTTTCATTGTCACAGAGATAAACAAATGACTGACGCATTCGAAATCTCCAAAGGAATAGCAAATGTTAAACCTAAATAAATGATCGAATTCATAAGCGTGAACTCAAACGAAAACTCTGAAATCCATCAGAAAATAAATAGGAAAGCTAAGTTTTATTCAAAAGCGAAAGATGTGTTTCTAAAACCCTAAAGAGAGTTTAAATATAAAAAAATACAAAAATTAAATTTGAAAATAAAAACTAAAAAAAATAAACAGCTAAATTGCTATTTAGCAGCCGTAAACGCTCCTACATCAGTGACAGTGACAGTAGTAGACAATTATATTTTGGAGTACCTAAGGTGCTCCCTGGTCGAAAGTTGTAGTGCAGTTGATTACGAATATTTTGAATTACTTCCCCGAGGATGTCAATTATTCTTGTGGGATTTTGAAGAATTTCACGTTGATTGCTGATGTTGTAAAAGATATGAGTGAAGTGATCAATGGAACATAATTCTCTGCAATTACTGTTGATCAGCTAGCTCAGCTTGCAACTCATGTGTCAAAGATGCAAAAGAGTACAATCTTGATATAAACATCTCTTAATAATTTGGGCTATTACAGGAACTGCTTGAGAAGGTCAACTGATTTCAATTGTTTGTTTGCATCAAGTACAATCTTGTAATTTCAATTAGTCCACATAAACTCTCTGTTGGATAATCAACCATTCAATTGTTGTTTGCATACAGTAAAATCGGACTGGTTTTCTGTGATATCATTATAGTGCCTTTCAAGAGCCAAAACTTTTTCAGTGCTCGAGATCAGCACAACAATCTACCTAATATGGAGTGCATGGTTTGTTCTTATTCCTCACGTAATTAGAATAAATTCATCTTGTATTTCATTTTCATTACTCAGGAGTCAGGCGTGTTTTTTACTTAAACGATTGATAATGTCCACATACTTTTTCTTTTGGGATAAACTATAACATAGGAGAGTTCAAATGAGAACTCTTTTTTTTTAGAAGTTTCTTTATGTATTTTTTGTTTTTGCCTTAAGTGCATTTTTTCGAAACCTGAAAATGTATCTAGGCAAAAATAATGCTCGAAACCGCACAATGAAAGAAAAAAAGTGAGTGGGACACGTGTCACGTCCACATTCAAAGATGCAACTTGATCCAATGATGAAATTTGGGATTTCAGATTCTCGAATTTTTAAGGATTCTCAACCGAGCGCTTCCTAAACATAACATATATACATGTGTCAATTTTTTTTGTTGATAAAATATATACATGTGTCAGCTTAAAGACAGAAATTTGTGGGAGAAAACTGAGGTTGGGAGCTTGCTTAGTTCTCTCAGGATAGATACTGTCCACACCTTTTTCTGCACTATTTTTTTTTCTTTCAAATGACAACTTTGCATCATGGATAATTAAAGTTCAAAAACAATGACAAAGCTCTGGAAAAATAAGGTTTGGAAAGAAGAGATTAAACAAAATTTGCGTGTAATATATTAATGCGGACTCATCATGGATGCAAAATAGTATCAATTTTTTTTCTCATTACAATAGAAGAGGATTTGATAAGGTCCTATTTCACCAAAAACTGATCCTTGTAAATCTACAACTATTATCAACCAACAAAATTCACCACTTTCAGCTCTTTTTTCTTCTGTTTTGTAGGCTGTTTGCCTTCTGCGTCCAACTTGGTGGAATTGTCAGCCTTTAATGTTGAGAAATCATCTCTGCTAGTGAACTTGGTCACCTGCTCTCTAGCCATTGCATGAATAACTGAAACAAAAGTTGTAGGTATTAGCGGAGTAATTTCATAAGATCCGATTCCACATCTCCCGAGACCCAAATGTTTTCCAAACAATATACTAAGAATGATGCAAAATGAAGTGCCATGATCATCACAATTCAATTGTGTGCCTCACTACAAAGTAAATACTTACACTTTCGTCCCTTGTGAGAAGAATCAGGTCCCTTGTTTTGTTTGCTAGGACAGTCTTTTGCCAGATGAGTCACGCCGCCACATAACTTACAACTTCCAATCTTATGACATGTGCACGAAGAAATTTAGCAAGAATTGTGGCCGAGATTTGTGAAGTGCTAATGAATGACAACAACTATGAAAGTTACCTTTGGATAGATCCCGTGAGTATTTTTTTTGGCTTAAATGCCCTTGCTCGTTACATACAAAACAACTTGCAAACTTTGTCCCTCCCTCCTGTAGTATAACAGAGCAAATAAGAAAACTTGATGACATCTAACCACATACAAGACCTAGTGTGGGATATGGGAAGTTCAAATTCACATCAAACCGTTTCCTTTTTTTAACATACCTGTCTCCACCCATCAAATTCACTTAATAGTCGTCCATCAAAAGGCATTCCTGTCTCCACCCAAAAGCTCTCAACTCTATCATCGTTCCAAACTTCTGTCTCCGATCAAATCAGGAGGCCTCTTTTCTAATATGTGTTGCAGCTTGCATTCCTCTTGGTCGAAACTTAAAAAAAAAAGGGAAAGGAATCAAACTCCATTCAAAAGGGGAAATACCAAGAAACGTCAAAAACCTATATACAGTTGTAAATCATGACTTCTTAGTTTATCAATATATAAAAGGCACAGAATTCAGTTCTACTCCAACAATGGAAAGTCAAGTATTTCTCTGGGCTCTTCAGCGGATTCACCTGGCACACGAATATGGACCGGGTCTCATTACAACTTTACTGACAGGCTGCTCCAATCTTTGGGGATGTATTTCTGCCAAGGCCGATGCACTTGCAGGGCTCAATGAAGCACAATAAAAGTAAGCATTACTTGGCACAAGATAGGAATATAAGAACCAAATGGGAATCAACAAAATCGAAGAAGGCATCAAAAATTATAACTAGGCGACCTGCCAAGACCCGGTACACATCTGTATGAAGTATTAAAAGTTCTTCATGCGATTAGTAAAGTTCTTCATGCTGAACTGATTGCAGCCATGGCAAACCAACCACCGACTTCCCTGTTCAGGTCCTGGCCTGTTCTCATAACTACTGCAACTATCGTCGATAAGTACTTGATGCTGTTATAGAAATGCATGTTGTCATTCTCTTCGACCAATCGTCTTATACACTGTTGCATCAGATTTTTCCGTGATCAGTATATTTTCAAGAAAGTTAATTCATCGGTCAGAATGTGAGACGAAAATATTTTACCAGTGCAAAGCGCATCCAGTATGGGATGACTGCGACGATAAAGTAGAACATTTCGTAAACATGACTTTGTCTGCATGTGTTCAATCTTCTAATGAAGTCTCCCCAACCATAATAACATATGTCAAATTCTAAGCTTCGAAGAGCTTGGACTTGGCTCGTAAGCTGGTCCGCAAAGAAGAAGTCTCCGAGTGTCACTTTGTAAAGTGGAGCGCAGATGCAATGAAATGCGCAGCTGATAAGGAAGAATCGACTGGGACGATAAACAATGTTTTTTTTATGGGGGGACGATAAACAATGTTGAACGGGCAGAATGTCACAAAAACCACGACCTGCAGCAATTCAGCCCAACTTGTGTGTTAAAAGCTAAAAAGACTATTAGATATAGAGATGGTATTATTCAACGGAATGAAGCTAACCAGGAGTAGACCCAAAGGGACCAGTTCTGTAAATTTTCCGAAGTCTTTGGTCTTAGGATCCATCTCCATATCGAAATTAGAGAGCACGCCAGCCAATGTAAGCATTGAAAGAGCTGAACAAAGTAGGAGAACTTCACGATACCCAATTTCTACCCCTTGCTTAAATCCAAATATAAACGAGTAGTTCACTCGACAGCGCCTCCGGAAGTATACGTTTCCAGAGAACATGAGCATATGCAGGACTATGTATCCGAACAAACTGTAGAGTAACAACTCCAGTCTTGAGACAAATAATCAAGAAAACGTATTTATATGTTTCTTAAAAACCCGAGATTCAGGTTACCTGTAGAGTGGAAATATGTTATCCATGTATTGCGTACGTCCTGGACTTTTGAGAAGATTTCTAGCTTGGATAGCCGTCACAATGCCTAATATAAGCGCCGCCGAGAAGCCAAAAATGCACCTAAAATAAGAAATTGTCTCAGACAAATCAGACAACTTTTGAGAATTTTGCTCCTTTGAAAGGATCTGAAAAACATCAGATTTTACTTTGGAGAACATACCGGAGAACCATGTCACTGACACTGAGTGCCGCTCTCGTTTAGTTTTTGGCCTTAGTTTGTTCATCCCTTTTCGTCGATTACCATTTGAAAAGTGCTTAATAAATGTAGCTTCTACTCGTTCCATTAACTTACTGACTTCATCTGAACTTCCAAGGTATAATTTCTCAACCATTTCCATGTAATCCTTCGCTGCACTCCTCAAGGCTATCTGCAACAGATGAAATGAAACCACAGTGAGTCAAAAGTCCTTCTGTAAAAACAGGAAATCGTCAGTTTTGCAAGAAGTGATTAATCAAACCTCGTCGTATTTCTTCATGATTTTGGAGAAGGCCAAAATGTTCAAGAAGCTAACACAATAAAATAAATCAAAATTTCAGGCAGTGAAACGAAAAAAAGATATCATACAAATACAAAATCAATTTAACGAAGTCTACCTATAACTTTTCAGAAGGCGAAGCCTCTTATGGAACTCAACGAAGGCCTGCGTTATAAGCTCTTCTGCTTTCCTCAGTTTCTCCCTTGTTATAATGCAAATTTAGTTTTGAATCAAGAACTATGCCTCTCAAGGTCGTGACTGGGTTATCCGACTCCAAGTTGATCTTCACATTGTCTAGTACTTTCAGTGGCGCCGGATCACGAAATTGACCACCTCTTTTTTTTCTCTTTCCGTTGTGCCTTTGTTTTGATTCAGTGGCGCCGGATCACGAAATTGACTCATCTCAACCTCCTGAACCATATCCATATGAACCCTGCCTTCAAAATCCAAAACAGCTAAAACTCGATCAAACTGTTTTTTCCAAAATTAAAAATTTCGGTAATTGAGAACATCATCATGTAAAATGTACCTGATCTTCTGTCATTCACAAACTGAGAATCAACACTATGCGCCAAGTGCGGATTATCAACCTTAACCCTCAGCGCGATGAGAGCTTCCATTTGCCTACTCAACTCATCAGCCTCCTTCAAAATCTCCTCAACTTTCCCCTGATAAAATCTCACCACCTTATTAAACTCATCATCCAAACTTTTAAAAAACATCATCTCAACCTCTCCACCCTCCGTCGAAACCCTCAAAAACATCGTCTGATACCTCCCATCAGCACATCCATCTTCCTGAATTTCACTCACTAATATGGCCTTCTCCTCCTCATCATCATTTTTGCCCTCAGTCGCGCCTTTTCGTCCACCAGTCAGCCCGCTGTAGGCGCGATAAAACGCCACTTTCTTCCTCAATACTGCATCAGAAAACGTATCTTTAAGCTCCTGCTGGTGATGAGAATGATGATGGCTTTTTGCTTGGATGACATCTTTTAGCAGCTTTTTTAACAAGTTGTAGTTCATATATGCATCCTGCCATTCTGGGACTTGCTGGGCTTGCAGCTCCTTTCCAAATTTCATCACTGCATAGATCAACTTTGATAGTACTTCATCTTCTCATGGTGCCACTTTTAGGGCAGCCGGGGGCACCAGGGATGTCGAAATGGACATGTCTCTTGACCCATGGAAATTATTTATTGAAACCATGTGCGCATAAAACACTACTGTGACCTCGGTATGAAAGAGAATGTACACTAAGAAGTTGCTACACAGTTGACATGGTGTTACCGCACCTGATAGAGTTCCGAGGACCTAATCATCCAACTGATTAGTAAAGAATCACCAATAATCTGCACAGGAGCACAACCCATCCTCAAAGCAGTGAAAACGATTCGCGTCTCTGACAATTATCTTCCTGTTTGTTATCTTTGCAATTATCTTCATGGCAGCATGACAATCATCACACACCCTGAGGTTTTTAATAATTCGGATTGGTGCAGTTGAAGGTGTCTTCAGAAGTGCATATGCTACTGCTAGCTTCTCACTGTGAAAACTTAGATAACATTCTTTCTGTTCATCCTCTACGTCATGCAAAACCACTGTGGTATCAGGCACATACCCAAATTGTTTTATCCTAGTCAGTAATTTGTTCACCTCGTCATGTATTTGGGCATACTCTGGGTGATTATTGTCTCCCGAGATAAAAATGTGAGTTGTATTTCGAATTTCTATCCAGCTTGCCCCAGGTTCCTTTTTGACATTCCTTTCCTTCATTAGCTTCCGAATGTTTGCAACACCATCCCACTTCTTTGCTTTGGCGTGTATGTTGGATAGCAAAAGATAAGTTCCAACATCACGTGGGTTCAGCTGCAAGATGTGCTCTGCAACTCTCTTCCCCAAATCATAATTCCGATGGACATGACAAGCATTCAGCAATATACGCCAGGCAACAACATCCCAAACGACTGGTGATGAACTCATAAATTGCTCGGCTTTGTCTAGTTGACCAGCTTTGCTGAGTAGTCCTACTATGCATGTATAATGCTCTAGTCCAGGCTCAACCCCCTTTTGCTTCATTAATTGATTCAAGTAGTAAAAGCCTTCTTGCACATGAGTCATGACCCAAATGTCCACAAGCAGAGAGAGCCCCAACGAACGTAATAGCATTAGGATGGTGTTGAGTATCCAGCATTTGATGAAACACCGCCAAAGCCTCCCCGCCAATCCCGTGATGACCATATCCTGTTATCATCATGTTCCATGTAACGACATCCATTTTAGACATTCCTGCAAACGTCTTAGCAGCAGACTCAATGTCCCCACCCTTGGAATACATATAAATTAAGGTGTTCCCAATGCTTACGTCATCTTTGTACCCTGACTTCTCGATGAGTGCATGCAATGCATCTCCGTGTCCAATAGAAGACAAGCTTGCACAGGAGTTGAGAAGAACAGCGAAGGTGTATTCATTAGGAAGAATTTCCTCAGCGAGCATATCAATTAAGAGGTTCAAGGATTCTTCAAAGCAGCCCTTCTGGAAATAAGCATCAATCATAGATGTCCATGAAAAAACACTCCGTGTATGTAAATCGGCAAAAACTTGTCTTGCACTAGTGATATCATTGCATTTTCCATACATATCAATCATAGCTGTAGTTAAAAAGACATTAATCTGGACATTAACTTTTGAAAGTTGTCCATGTACTTGTGATCCCAATCTCAAATCCTTAAGATGGGAACAAAGGCTAAACACCGTTACGTAGGTGACACTATCCCACACCACATTCTCCCCCACCATCCAAACAAAAGCTTTCAGCGCTTCTATTAAATACCCATTCTTCAAAAGCCCATTAATAACTGAATTATAAGCAACAACATCCAATCCAGGCACCGCGCCCAAAACCTCTAACGCTTCTCCCATATCCTCACTCCTTGAATACATATGAACAAGAGCATTTTTCACATACTGGTAAAACACCAACCCCGACTTCAATACAAACCCATGACACTGCTTCCCCCCTCTACTACTTCTTTTCTTTGAAACACAAGACAACATAGTGGCCAACACAAACTCATTCGGACGCAAAGAATCCACATTTACCATTTCCTTAAACAACTCAAAAACTTCATAAATGCACCCAAGTTGAACATAAGCTGACATAATCGTACTCCAGGAAACAATATTTCTCACAAACATTCCGTCAAACACCTTCCGGGCAAAAACAATTCTCCCACATTTTGCATAAAGCTGGATAAGAGAGTTATTGGGTGTCACATCCTGGTCAGTAGCCCTGCTGGTTACAATCAACTGCGCGTGCGCTGCTGTCCCCAAGTTGAAATTTTGAGCATTGGTGAATCTTTTCAACAGCTTGACAATGCTTCTCGGATTGAGATAAAATGAATTGGACAAGGCTTTATTGGTCTTCACAACGGGAAGCGCGTATTTGACAGCACGCATCGCCTCAGAATTATTAGCGTGCAGTTTCAATTAGGTGTGGTGTTGAATCCAGCCACCGGAGGCTCCGTCTCTTCGGAGAACACGAGCAGCAGCGGAAACACGTCGACGTACGTGAAGGCCACCGCCGGGAGAGGCAATCGGAAGTACAACACCAAAAGAAGAAGTTACGGCGCAGGGAGTAGGAAGCAGCGCGTGAGAGCCTCCCCTGAACAGATCAATGATAATAAGCGAGCTCGAGCTGACGAGAGCTCCGGAGAAACGGTGGTAGTCACTCTGCCGCTCCGGGACGGAGCTATGTAGACGCACTATGGGCTCAAGCCCTACTTGTTTTGAGCTAAATTTTAATTTCTTTTTAACATATATACAAAGGGTTAGGATCATATAGGAATTAACATTTCTGATGGGAAATAAGAAATATTTATAACCGTTGGATCTTAAATCGAGTGTCTCTCAAATTTCGAAATATATGTATATCAGAATATATTTAAAATGTAAATAAGGGCAAATATGTAAATGTACACAAATTCTAATCCCTTACTATTAGGAACCCACGATCTTCGTCTTCTCCTCGATCCGATCGGTGAGGTTTCGATCTCTATCATCTCCATCGCACCGCCGTAGCAATCTTCCATCCTCCAAATCATGCAGCCGCTTCCATCTCTCCCCGCGCTGAGATTAAATTTCTCAACTTTTGATTACAAGCCTTTCCCTGCAATTTTTTTTCACTCTGTCGACATGGCTCGATCTTTCGCCAATGTGAATGTTGTCGCTACTCTGATCGCCAAACAAGCGTCCGCGGCCACTAACAGGTTGTTGAAACTCGAAATTCGAAACATAAAAGTTTAATCTTTATTTAAATTTTGGGTTTCTTTGCTATATGAATTTAGTTCAGGGGTTTTGCAGTGCTTTATCAAGCAGTCAAATGTTCTAAAAAGAAAGTGATGACCCTAAAGCCTGCTGAGATGGAGCCAGCGGCCAGCGCCATGGATTCCCGATGCGAAAACTGGGTATTGCAGGCCAGAGAACCTAGAATGCGGCGGATGAGATGGAGGAAAGTGAAGACGGCACAGAGGACGAGAAAAGGGGTGAGGAGGAGTTTGAGCTCGGCTGCACAGTTCCAAACGACGCCGATGACCCGATAAACCAAGTATCTCAGTGAGTGTTCTTGAGTTGTTACATACATATGTGTTCTGATCATGTGTTACTCTTTAGCTCTTGCCATTCTGCTCATCTTATAGACACAAACTTAGGACATTTGGAATTCTCATGATTTTGTATAAAACTGCAACTTTGAGTACATATTTGATTCAGATAGAGGAACAATGATGTTGTTTGACAATGTTTATACATTTTTATATCAACTGTTATTAAGGTGTCACTTTTTATTTCTTCAATAGATAGCGTGAATGAAGTCTGGCTGAAAGGGTGTGTAAAGCTGTGGAAGTTGTAGCTGTGGATGTCAAGACATTGACTGAGGCACACTAGAGAAGACTTCCCAGCCAAAGATCATGATGGAAGACTAAAAGAAGTACTTGAACTTGTTCAAAAGTTGAGAGGATGTGCGGTTTTTTTATTGTGATTTTGAGAGAATGAGATTTTTTTGGAAATATGCTTGAACTGTAACAATCAGGCCATTTAGAATGAATCTTACACATTTTCTTTGAATCCTACGCATTTACTTTGAATCCTACACATTTACTTTGAATCTTAAGCTTTTTAATTTAAATCTTACGCATTTTACGCATTTTGAATAGAAAGTTACGCATTTTACTTTGAATCTTACGCATTTTAATTTAAATCTTACGCATTTTACATTTAATCTTACGCATTTTTATAATGACAAATACCTGTTATGATGTTTCAATACAGACAATGCGTAGTAATTGAAGCTAAAAGCATAGTAATTGAAACAAATTGCGTACAATAAATCTGCAACATCATTCTTTTTTCTGGAGAAGGGACTACAACAATGAGAATTATAAATCTACACTAGGTAGAGGGACTACAGCACTGAGATTTTTCCAGGGCCTGGAGAGCTCCTTCAAGTTCATGTTGGAGTTGATTGTGTTTTTGCTTGGGCTTCAAACAAATATGCACTAGATGAATAGAAATGCTCTCTTTTTCCACCTTTGTGAATCTTGTCCAACTTCCTGCATTGAGATACAAGAATACAATTGAAAGTGTAAGCTACCCAAACTGAAGTGTATAGACGTACGCATTTTAATTTAAATCTTATGCATTTTACATTTAATCTTACGCATTTTATAATGACAAATACCTGTAATGATATTTCTACACGAAAATTTGTGTAATTGAAACAAAATGCGTAAGTTACCAAGATATAAGCTACGCATTTGAAAATATAAAGTCAATTAGCTAGTAAACACTTTATGCATATTGTGTAGGGAAGCTATGCATTTTAAAATTAAACGTCAATAAAAATTAAAGCTAGGCATTGATACTCATTTTCAATGCAAGACTACGCATTTTCAATGAACAGTTACGCACTTTCGCAAGACACAGTTACGCATTTTGAATGTAAAAAAAATCAACACGGCTGGGCAGAATTTCCAAAAGAATATCAATTAGAATGCTTTCTTAGTTCTTACGCATATTGAATGTAACCAACCAACATTACGTTAAGTGTAATCAGAGCAAGCAGATATCCAAAAGAATATCAACTAGACTGCTTTCTTAACTTTGCCATACTTCAAGTGATTGAGTTATTATGCAGAAATTTCCTAACTGAAAATTATAAGTAAATCAAAAAGACCTATTCAGAACTATCCAATAATAACAAGTTTCCACCTTTTTGAGTAGCAAAAGTCTCATACGCATTCAATATTCATTACCTTCAAAAAAAATTTGATGTATCGCTTCATTACCTTCAATTTAAACACACAATTTAAACACGTAATTCAAAAAAAAGTAAAATAAACAAATCGGAATTTAGGTTGAACCTGCAAGCTTGGTTATGGACGCTGATAGCGAAGAAGGCCACGAGTTGACTTATCCAGCAACATCAATGCTAACGTCGTAGTACAGCAATCCACAGTTCTTCTTCTTCTTCAATTCTTCATCAAATGAATTTCGCTTCCGCATAGTTCTATATTGCGTTTGCGACTTACTGTAAAAACGATTCACTTGTTTTCTCTCCGCCATTTAGTTCGATCGATGATCTCGCGGTTGTTGATTTCGCACGGTTGATTTCGCCTCGCCGTCGTCACGTCGTTTTCAAAATCGAAATTCGTCTGATACGAATTTCCGATTTTTAGGCGAGAGAATAGTGAAATGCGATTTAGACCTAATTTCAGTTTTCTAATTTGCCCCTTAACCGTATTTGACAATTAATTAAATACGAATTTTAATTATATTAAGTATTAATCTTAGCCATCCATGTTTCTAATCTAATGATTATTAATTTTTCTCATTTCCCATCTAATAAGCATTTCTCACATGAACTCAACCCTATATACAAAACACATTGGGACAGCCCAAATTGTATTAGATTTATTTATCAGCAAACTACCATCAATTTCCAACTTTTTATCAGCTATTAAGTGTTAACATTTCCAAAAAAGGATAACGAACTATCACATATTTCCAACTTTTTGCTTGAACTATTAAAATTTCCAAAATGGGTGCGAACTACATAAATTTTTTCCAAAATGGGTGCGAACTATATAAATTTTTTCCAAAATGGGATAAAACCTATATAATTTAACGGAATTATAAACATTGTTAACGGTGTTATAACCCCGTATTATTGTTTTTCCCTTTCCAACAATTATTAGATTAGATTACTATAATTTTGTGTATGAGCCATTATCATACGATTTGAGAATAATCAGTTCTTTTCAATTACTCAATGAACATACCTTAATATTCCTTTTTGAAATTTGAATTATTTAATTCAACTTCATCTAGTCTATGACTTGTCCTTGGTCGACCTGGGAATGAAAATGAATTTTCATCCAAGGGATAATCCTTTAATACATTATACAATAATCCTTCGATTCTAATCAATGAGAAATAATCATTTAACACACTATACAATAATCCCTTAATTCTATAATTATAAAAAGAGAAAACTCATTTTCATTGCCAGATCAACCAAGGACAACTCATGGGCTAGATGAAGCCTTGTTAAGTAATTCAAAAAGGAATAGTAAGGTATGTCGTTGAGTAATTAAAAAGGAATGATTATTCCCAAATCTTATGATAATGACTCATACATAAAACTCTAGTAATCTAATTTAATAATTGTTGGAAAAGGGAAAAATAATACTTGGTTATAGCACCGTTAACGGTGTTCTTAATTCCGTTAAATTATATAGGTTTACCCCATTTTGGAAAAAATTTATATAGTTCGCACTCATTTTGGAAATTTTAATAGTTCTGACAAAAAGTTGGAAATGGGTGGTAGTTCGCTACCCCTTTTTGGAAATTTTAATAGTTTTGACAAAAAGTTGGAAATGAGTGGTAATTCGTTACCCCTTTTTGTACTTTTCCCTTAGATTTAACACATATACAAAAGCAAATTGGGTTTTTGCCAGCACAAATCATATTTTGCAGGCCTCTCACCGTTTCTTTTGCTGGATTTTTTTTTGAAATTCAGTAAATTAAACTTTAAAAATTAAAGCACTAAACCCCAACAAAAGCTTGCGGACTGCGATTAGCCCTAGGTTGCAAACTTTCAACTGTGTCCTTGCTTAGTAGTAAATTAGCCAACTAAGAGTAAGACACCGACCTCAAGATCCGCGGCTCCGATCTGGCTTAGCTTCAACACCGCAGCAGAGATTAATAATTAGGCATCGTGCAATTTCAATCAGAGATCTAAGAATTGTCATATTTAAATTGCTAATTCAATTATGTAAATTACGTTAAAAATAATTCGTCGATATATCATAAACTTTTAACGTACCAAATTGATATTTCTTCTTTAACACATATAAACATTTTTATTGATCACATGATTGAGTTAGTAATTTAATCGGGATGCTTGGTATTTAAAAATTTATCAATTTATTTTTTAATATTCATTTGATTGGAAAAGTCAATACTTTAAACCTTCAATTGGAAAATATCGATAGTTTAGGACCAATGTGTACTATTAGTCTATTCCCTATTAAAAGTTGAGAGAAATCAAAATATGGCAATTCTTAGAAATACAACTTTTTATTAAAAATAAGACAAAAGTGAAAATTATAACTCCAATGCATTATGAAGAAAGAATTGGGATGATATGAGAATAGGCATTTTTCATGAGAAGTGAGAAGGCTTAATGACCATTAGATTATTAATTTGATGACTGTTAATCAACACTAATTTATTCACACAATTACGGTTTAATAATGATTAAAGAGTAAATTAGTAATAACGTTTAGAAATCAGATCCCTGAAAGATAAGCTGGAACGCGTCGTTATAAAACTGGATAAATTGGTATGCTAGAATTGCTTGAGAAGGTCAACTGATTTTAATGGTTTGTTTGCATCTAGTACAATCTTGTAATCCAAAGTAGGACATATTGTAAACCACAACAAGAAATGGGTAATGAAGAGAGCATACAGACATCGTGCCGGTCACGTAGTTATTGAGAAGCTGCTCAGTATTCCTCAAGACTACACTTAGTGCTCTGTGTGTAGGCAACCCAAATGAGGTAACGGTAGGTCAGTAGTTGGCAGAGCTTCACCGCTTGTTTCCCTCTTCCGGTTCCCGTCTTCTGATAGTGCCAACTGCATGTGATTTATGAATTCCATAATGGTACTCAAAGAGTCGGGAATTGGCAAATTAAGTGCAGGTTTTCTCTAGAAACCTCCCCTTTGTTCCATCGCCTTCACACCCCATACACGTTTGATTGACCTGCCGGCGACGGTCGATTTTCCCTGCCCTTGGTCTGATTCTTCCCTTGTCGCGGTCCACTGCAGTCTACCCCACCGGATTCCTTAACCCTTGATCCCTCCCCTGTCATCTGTTCTCTCCTCCTCCTCCCCCGTCGGTCCTCTTCCCTTGCTGACTCCATGTCCAGCGCTCTGCTTGGTCTCGTGGGCTATTTTGTCAGCGGCTTAACCGTTGCTGTGGTGGCAGTTGAGAGGGGGCTGGGATTTGGTGCAGGGGACGGAGCTGGAGCCGTGGGTGGAGCCTATGGCGTGTGGGTGAGTTTGTGCCGGCTGGTGGATTGGGTTGTGGTGAGGTGATTGGTGCGGAGTCGATTGTGGTGTTTTGGTTTTCTCGTTTGGTATTCCTTTTTTAATATATGGATTGTGACGAGACTGGTTTGGGGTAGGGAGCAGTGCTGCGTTGCTGGTGATCGTTTTGGAGTTTTTGTACAGTTCCTTTGTTATTTAGTTTTAGTACATGTCTTAGTTGTAGCTGTAGTTTTCGTTTTCGTTGAGGCTGTAGGTGTAATTGTAGTAGTAGTGTAGTCATAGTGTTAACTTGGCTGTACTTGTAACCATGGCTGCTTTCCAGTCTTTGGTAGTTTGGTCTTCTCGCTCGGCGTGAGGCAAAGTGGAGCATATCTTTGTTCCCGGCTAGTTAACTTGTCCTTGCTTTGAAGTCCTCTGTCTCGCCATTTATGGAATTCAGGTGGCCTCCTACCATTGAACGGAACCTGGTTTTATTGCGACTACAAGTGTGGCCTAGTTTCGCTTTCAAAGAAATTCGGCCGGAGCTTTATTGTCGTCCTGAAGTGGGCTTCTGAGTCGCTTCTTCAGTTTAGCCGATTTGGCATGGATTGGTTTGGAGTTCTTCGAGGCGTGATGATCATATTCAGCGTATGGCCTGCCTAGCAATGCATGGATTGCGGTTTTGGTTTGCATGTTATGTTCCTATTTTGTTAGTCCTTGGGTTTATTGTTGTTGTCATGTCTGCGTCTCCGAGTCTTTGCATGCCTCTTCCATTATCGAAAAAAATACAATCTTGTAATTTCAATAAGTCCACATATAGATAATCAGCCATTCAATTGTTGTTTGCATTAAGTAAAATTGGACTGGTTTTCTGTGATATCATTATATAGTGCCTTTCAAGAGCCAAAACTTTTCAATTCTCGAGATCAGCACAACAATCTACCTAACATGGAGTGCATGGGTTGGTCACCTGCTCTCTAGCCATTGCATGAATAGCTGAAACAAAAAGTTGTAGGTATTAGCGGAGTAATTTCATAAGATCCGATTCCACATCTCCCGAGACCCAAATTGACAACCGTTAGAATTATGCAAAATGATGCAAAATGGGTTATGTCCAAACAATATACTTAGAATGATGCAAAATGGCGCTTAGAATGATGCAAAATGTCTAATATCACACTAAGCGCTGCTCCCGGCAACAGCGTCATTTTGACAAACGTATTTTTAATCCTTTATAGTCGTCAAGTTATGAGTTTTAGGGGTCAAATTCTAGTCAAACAAAATTTATAAATCTTAGTAAGCCAAGAGTCGATCCAAGGAACAACGTGTGTGAATAGTAGTTAACAGGTGACCTATTTAGCTATTCCGATTAACAAAAAGTTTTGTTGTGTCAAAAGTGGCAAAAATTAAATGCAGAAAAATAATGGTTTGTACTTGATCAGAGAAAGAATTCTAGAATCATACTTCATCCGTGCCAACCCCACTAATCATGCAATCATGTCACGTGAATTATTCATGCTATCGAATATGGAAATAAATCGAAATAACACTAGACAAGCCGCCCATTCATGGATCATTGTCTAGATGAATCTCAATCATTGAACGCCGCCCCATCCACGGATTATCAACGATCTCAATTATTAAACTTAGGGTTTTTCATACGAGAGTCAACTTTCCTATTAATTCATGAACTACCATTGTAGCTACCATGCCCTAATATTAATTTCATGCAATCTGGTTAATACCTAGGACCCATCCATCTTTTGGTAATTAACCTAAATACGTTCTAGCATGCAAACATTCCATTTAATGTAAAACTTGCAAGAACGATAAAATTAAGTACAATGAAATTGAATATTCGAATCGCATAAATAAAAATGTTTAATTGATCACATGAAGAGTTGGGTACATAGCACGGGATCCATAGGATCCCGTAATAAGAAGACTACTCACTACTCATGGTAAGTTAACCAAAAGTAGTGTATATAAAGAAATTAAGGACGAGGAAGCCGTGTAGACGATGTAGCTCGTTGAATCCTCAATCTCGTGATGATCTCTGTCTTCTCCCAAGTTAGGGTTCTTCAATCTCAATTCAAGCACTAAACTCTCTCTCAATGTCGCACACAAATCTCGCCAATCATCCACACCAAATTTTGATCTGCTCGCCCTCTGTTTATTCCCAAAAATGCCCAAAAAACATTTTTAGAAACTATCTCCGACGGGGTCGTGACACCCGTGACATTCAAGTGTGTCACGGCTGTCACAGACTAAGCAAAAGTGCACTGGGAGATACGGGGGCCGTGACACCCGTGAGGTTGTGTTTTGTCACGGCGGTCACGGTCATGAAAAATGGCAGAGACTTCGGGCGGATTTTTCATGGTCTTAACCTCCGAATTTGATCTTGGCGTAAACTACTAAGTTGTAGCCTCTTGAATTAGCTTTCCAACAAGGTTTGAATCAATCAATTAGGACAGCATATGCGATCGGTGCGTGCAAAATAAGCCGGAAAGGGCAATCAGCTCTATTTTTACCCAAATCTCTTCTAAATGCTTTGTTTTGCTTCAGATCAATCCAAAAGTCTTAAGTACGCGATATTTGACCTGAAACACTAGAAAAGAGATCAAATGACAATAAAATGTCGGGAAAACAAATATAATCCATCATCGAATGAAGTGAATAATAGGTCAAGAATTCGACCGATCAGCAATCTACGGTTGTAACAAGTTCCAGTCATATAGTGTTATATGCAGGCATATATTTCATGTTTTGAATTCGCTTGTGATGGACATAATTTCCAAGTGTCTTATCATGAAAAGATGGTGCAAGGAAGCACCAAAATTGATTGAAACTGAGACATCTATGAATTCGTCTTGTAGCATGATGTAATCATCTTTAGTCTTAGAATTTTGGTCTAAATTTCGATCGGTTGTTCAGCTTGTAAAAGATGACGAGGGAAAAAATAAAGATTTTATTGGAAAGTGTGAAGAATCTAAATGGCATGTTTCGCTTGGATGAAATAAAAGAGAAAGCAAAATCTAAATCAGATTTTTTTCAACTATGTTCTTGACATTCCACAACCGGCAAAAGTAAATGTATATGTATCCAACATTGCAAGGAACAAAGGACGTGGAAAAAAGTTAAAAGACCGCGAGGGAAATAGGATGAATGTGCAAGATTTGGTGATGGATGTGTATTATTACATGTGTAAGCACTATCTTGCCCGTATGGGATACTTAGTGTTTTATTTTCAAAAGTTCTCTTCTTTGTTGTATAGGCTTTTCAAATGACTAAGTGGGGACAATCTGAAGTCCCTCGTTGGATTCATTGTATTCAAGTACATGGCGAAATCCTTTGCTATCCTCTATATCCTCCTCACCTTCCAATCTTTCGATACCACCACTCTCCCCTTCAACTATTTCAGTACCGCTGCTCTCCCCTTCAAATATTTTAGTATCACCATGATTATTCTCTTCAACTACTTTGGCATCCGCGGTATCATCATTATGACGATTGTCATCTGAAATGTAATCAGAAGACGCAGTAACTGTATTTTTTCTTTTAGCAATGTCCTTCTTCCCTTTTGCGTGTGCTTCATTTGGTGGTATATACATTATCACATCATCAATCATCATCATACATAATGTCGATTATTTCTCCTAGTTTTTTTTATTCAAAAGTGGCGTAAGCCACCCAAAAAATTGTGTCGGCCCCTCGGTGTTAATGCCCCAACTTACAATCACACTCTAGACTCTCGATTCGATTTACTAAACTCTACTTGCCTGCAAGGTGACTTCGCTCATACTGTTCAGATATCGCTTAATTATATTTCTTCGGCCTCCGCTTTGTGTTTCTTTGATCTAATTGGCCTTTATATTTGACGTATGTAATAGAGATTAACATAAATCAATACCCTCTTCTGCATATAAAATAAATTCGACTAAATTTATGTTATTTATATCATAATTGTATTTATGTAGTCATAACTAAAAAATGTCTAGTGGGGAAATATTCATTTGTGATCATCTGAAATTGTAATTTCTAAATAGATAAATAAGAAAAAAGTGAATTTTATATCAAATCATAATACCAAGGAAGCCTCTCAGCAACATCCCTCAGAAGTCAGAACTGCCCTTTTTGGGTACGTTCGTCATTTGGTATAGACATTGGAATCAAAGATAGTTCGTCTTCAACATTGCCAGACAGATGCCATGTTACAAACATAAAATATTAAATAGAGTAGAATTAAATGGACAATCCAATCTGGATTTGAAAAAATCAGAAATGAAGCGGGAAAGCAACTAGCTAGCTTCACACAAAAAAAAAGTCTTTACATGTTCCCCCATCAGGACATTTTGTCTTGGGATCAAGACACGCACACAAAAAACAGTAAACTGCCACAGCATTTAGGAATTCCAAGAGCTTGCTGCCTTGCTCTAAAGAAGATCCACCAAAAAGCATTTACCTCTATCATCGTTCCAAACTTCCGTCTCCGATCAAATCCGGATGCCTCTTTTCTAATATGTGTTACAGCTTGCATTCCTCTTGGTCGAAACTGAAAAAAAAAAGGGGAAAGGAATCAAACTCCATTCAAAAGGGGAAACAGCAAGAAACGTCAAAAACATATATACAGGTGTCTGCTTAAATGCGTCAATCTCCAAATCATGACTTGTCAGGTCATCAATATATAAAAGATACAGAATACAGTTCAACTCCAACAAAGGAAAGTCAAGTATTTCTCTGGGCTCTTCAACGAATTCGCCTGGCACACGAATATGGACTGGGTTTCATTACATCTTTACTGACAGGCTGCTCCAAGGCCGATGCAGTTGCAGGGCTCAATGAAGCACAATAAAAGTAAGCATTACTTGGCACAAGATAGAAACATTAGAACCAAATGGAATCAATAAAATCGAAGAAGGCATCACAATGTATAACTATGCGACCTGCCATGACCCGGTACGCATCTGTATGAAGTATTAAAAATTTCTTCCTGCGATTAGTAAAGGATCAGCAGCTTTTATCAAAGAAAATGAACTATAAATAGATCCTCAAAACAAAGTATACATATCCTTGCATTAGTAATCAAGTAAACTTACCTGTTAAGGACCCCAAAACTCCAAACCTTGAAATTGAAAAGGGAACACAGATAAGTTTTTGCATAGAAAACATATGCTGATACCAAAATTATAAATGATTACGGGTAATCATCATCACTTAAGAAATAGCGGCTTTTGATGCACCATTTTTACCAATTAGTTACCTTGTGCCTATACTGTCATGCATCAACTTCCACTACACAACAGAGTATTTTCCTGGCTGCGCTCCTCCTGGTAACGATGTTGTCTGATTTGTGATGTCCTCCAAAACACGTTTCAATTCTGATTTGGCTCTCTTTACTGAAATCTCTGTAGGTCCTTCAATAAACAAATGGAGTTTGGGTTTTTTAGGCTCCACAACCTTGCCTGGAGGATAAAACTGACCTCTCGTGGTAATGGCAGCTCCTGTCCAATCTGAAATAGGACCTAACGTCTCTTTGTGAGTTACTTTCCGAAGAGCGTTCTGCGGGAAATCATTGATCTCCAGCTCTGCCTGATAGTTTTCAGGCATTGCAACAGCCCGTCTCTTTGCTAAGTTATGTTGCAAATTCATGGCAGCAGCAAGTGCTGCAGCCCGAGCCGCTGCAGATCCATCATTTGCGGCAGTTTGAGGCAGTGACGAAGTTAATGATACGGGAAGGGAGCTAAATGCACCAGAAATAGGTATAGGTAGACCATTATTAGCAAGTAGTTGGTTACCCACGCCAGATGTTGCAGAAGCAGCTGTATTCGCTTTAGTAGCAGCAGCTATGGCAGCAATCTGTGCAAGAGCAGCTTGATGTGAAAGATCACCACCTGCCTTACGAATGCCATCATCATCGTCATCTGAATCTGACTTGTCTTCCTCGAATCCATATCCTTTGGCTTGTGCTTTCTTTGCCGCTTTTCTCACTTCATCCTCTTCCTCGTTGAATTTGAATCCACTTCCACCATAACCAGTGCCATGAGCTTGTTCCAATCCCTGATGTACTTTTGCCATGAACCCATCAGCAATAGCTTTCAAGTCAGCAGGAACAACCTGTTCCGAGAGTTCCAGAGCCTTAACCAGATCTGGTGCATATCGTGCATCTTCTTCAGAGATGAAAGTGATGGCACATCCTTTACGTCCAGCCCGACCTGTTCGCCCAACACGATGTACATAGTCTTCATAGTGATTTGGAACGCCGAAATTGACGACCAGTTCAAGGTCCTTGACATCTAAGCCTCTAGCTGCAATACTGGTTGCAATTAACAAGTTGCAGACATTACTTTTGAAATCAGATATGGTGGACTCACGATCTGTCTGATCCTTGGCCCCATGTAGTGAAAGGCAGGGATATCCATGCTTCAGTAATTCCTTAAAGACATAATCACATTTATCATGAGAGTGAACAAATACTAGGATCTTTCCTTTTTCATACCATTCTCCAAGAAGTTCCAACAATCTCAAGAACCTGTCACTCTCCGGTCTAACTTCAACTAACTGGGTTATGTCTTTGTTCACGACACTTCTACCACCAACCTGCACTTCTACAGGTTTATTCAGCACCTTACGAGCCAACACTTCCACCTGACGGGGAAAGGTAGCAGAGAAAAGTACAGTCTGTCTATCTGGTCGAGTATTTTGCACAATTCTTGTGATCTGAGGTTCAAAACCCATATCAAACATACGATCGGCTTCATCCATTACTAAAAAAGTCACTCTCCGTAAATTGGTAATTTTACCACCACTGGTACAGAGGATGTCAATCATCCTACCTGGGGTGCACACTACAACTTCAGTACCCCGTTTTAGTTCACTAATTTGTTGAGCAACATCAGAACCTCCATAAACTGGCACACATCTTACTCCCACTACCTTGGCAAACTTCTTAATGTCACTATGAATCTGTTGGACAAGTTCTCGTGTTGGGGCCATTATTAAACCAATCGGTCCCTCTCCAGCCTCCACAGGTGGTTGATCTTTAATATGCCTCAGCATTGGCAGCACGAATGCAAGGGTTTTCCCAGATCCTGTTTTTGCCACCCCTATACAATCTCTACCACTCATTATTATGGGCAGCGCCTGGGATTGAATGGGCATTGGCTTTTCATAGTTGAGCTTCTTAATGGTTTCCAATATCTTACTTGTAAGCCCAGTTTGGTGCCAAATTTTGATAGGCTTTGGCACATCTCTCCCATGTATCTTCAATTCAATCTCCTTTCTATAAGCAAACACCTCCTCAGCAGTCATTCTCGTTATCTCTTTTACTTCTATGTAAAAATTATTCCGGAAAGGAGGGTAATCAATTTTTGAATGGTCAACTAAGGTCAGTTTCTCAGCCCTTGTCTTCTTCACCCTCTTCATGAACTCTTCATCATCTTCATCTTCCGATTCGTTTCCATCATCTTCAAAGTCCCCGTAGTCACCGTCAGAATCTTCACCAGGAATAATCCTTCCAATGCCTCTAACGGTGCTCCTTTTTGGCTGTTCTCCATTCCTTTTAATACCATTCTTTTCCTGGTCTTTCTTCTCAGTACTACCACAACTTAAAATGGATGGGGTGCTAATAGTGTTAAGCTTTTCAACTTCAGGCAATACCATGGAATTCATGAAAGCATCTAGCGGATCAATATCATCTTCTTCAGCAGTACCATTTTCACTTGGTCTATCTTGCATGACATCTTCATCTGCTCGATTCTCAGAATCTACTATCATGTTATCCGCACCATCACCATTGATAACGTTATCCACAATCATATCATTCTCTACATTTTCAGAAGGAACAGCTTCATCATCATCTGACTCTCCGTCCAGCGTCCAAGCCTTGCCAGAATTGGGTTCTTGAACCTGTTTTGCTTTTTCAAGTTCTTCCTTCTTTCTCTTTAGTTTCTGGTTCTGCCACTCTTGAACTCTTCTTCGACGTTTTTCCATCTCATCATCTAACTGGCGCCGTTCTTCTTCCAAATCCTCTTCTCGAGTGGTTAACTTGTCTTTCTTTTCAGAATCATCATGACTCTTGTTTATGGTTACATTCTCGTCATCAGATTCTCTGTGCTTGCTCGACTTAGTAGTCCGACTCCGTTCACTATGACAATCATCTACCTTTCTCCGCCGTTTCTTATCAAAATCCTTCCTTTCATCCTCACTATTATCACTGCTGCTATAATCATCATCCCTGTCTGAGTGTCTCTTCTTTTCTTGCTCAAGTTTCTTTTCCATGCGTTCTTTTTCACGCTTTCTCTCCTTTTCCCTCCTATTAGTCCATTCCCTTTCTTTCTCCTTTTCTCTCTCCCTGTTCCTATCCCTCTCTTTATCGCTCTCCTTTTCTCCATCCTTCTCCTTATCTCTACTCTTATCTTTCTTCCTCTCTTTTACTCTATCCTTCATACTTTCCCTCTCTTCTGAATGCTGGTTCTCTCTATCCCTTTCTTTGTATCTTTCCCCACTCCTTTCCTTATCTGACTTTTCCTTTTTGGATTTGTGTTTATGCCCTTCCATTGATTCACAAACTGATCGAATAACAATGTCCTGCTGCCCAAGAAGTATTATTCCCTGTTACCTAAATGTACAAGCAAAAATAAATTAGATAAATAAAACCTATTCATTTAAAAAAGAAAGATAAATTAGAGGACAAAGCCGGATAATGAACAAAACCATAAGCGAATTTCTTAGAGGCAATATATCAAACACATGAAAGGAGCTTGCTTGTTTCAAGCTTATGCTGTCCACAACACAACTTCAAAACTGATCAAATAATTTCACTGATAAAGCATAAGAGAAGTGATATCAGAAGAGAGAAATATGAATCCAAACTTTTTCCCCTCAATTAAAGGAAACCCTAGAATATTAGCGCGGGATCCTCCGCTTTAAGAGAAAAACTTACGTCAACAGATAACTTCTTCAACAGTTTCAGAGGTGGGAAACGGGGAGGGCGTCGCAGATTTGATCGCCGGAGACGAAGCAGAACCTCTGTCTGTATCTGTTTACCTTCGAATACGAAGGAAGACTTCGTCATCAAGCTACCTCTTTATACATGTAAAATGTGCGTCGGACCAGGCCCACCCGAAAACCGACCCATTTTTTGAAATATCAGGACCCGGCCCAGCTAGCATACTGGAGGGTCCGTTTCAAGTATCCGTGTTTATTTGATTACAGATGTTAAAAATGATTTGGAATTGATTGATTGTCTGTGATTTTTAAAGTTTTTTTTTTTTCTTTTTAAAAATGAGTTGGTGTTGGCAGTATTATATGGAACTGAGAATCGAGTTGATTAGGGTATATTTTTGTTGGTGTGGTTTTTTGAGATGGGATATGAATGTGTGATCCTTATGTGCAAGTGAGAAGTTTAATGTGCAGGTGGAGTGGCAGGTTGGTTGGTTGTAAGAGATTGTATGGAAGTTAAGACTTATAAAATTTTCATGTTGTGCGGGAGATATTGTTACTAACTACTTTTCATTCTCAGCGTCCATAGAGGATAGTTATATAGATCTTGACCATTACCATTACCGGGGGGGTTCTTGGTTCTTTCCAGACTTGGAACATTTGTGCCTCTACTCACCAACATTTAAGCCATCCCACACTTTTGTCTCTTTGTCTGACACAGTTTAACCAACAATGCAACTCCCTCTTGGAGCTTAGCCTTCCTTCCAAGTTCAAAATTCCATAATTCTGTGACTATATACCTCCCAACAGGGTTGTATTCATTAATTTCCTTCAAAGCAGTTGTCACAGCTACGAACACATCTTCTCCTAAATCTTCCCGTAAAGATTTCAACTTCGGATCTTCTTCATCAATTATCTCCTGCAGCATCAATAATATTCAAGCAATTAGCAGTAGATAAATAAACTAAACAAAATGATACGTATGCAAGATGAAACTAGTATACACAAAAAAAAATTCTTGATAACAAGTATGGACATGATATGTATGAGTCAAGTAGTTCATGATGCGAAACGCAAAAAAAAAAAAAAATTGGTACCAGAAAGGAGTGAAAAAAAAAAATCAAATTTTGTACCACTGATCTATCACAAACCTAGATACTAGAACATGAAAGAAACCAATGAGAAGGGTATCAATTTTAAACAGTGCTCCCCACATAAAGCGGATATAACCCTACCACTTCTAATCATGGAATTTGTTCTCCCTTTAATTTAAGGTTATAATCTGCCTTTGCAAGTCATTTACAAGAACCTCCCAGTCCCAGTTACTGGGGACTGTCTTGCGCATGAACTGCTCGGAGAAATACGTAGAACGATTCCACCCTTCCATGCTGATGCCCCTCCACTCCCAAAAGAACAAATAAATTCGTAGCGTTGCCAGTATACAAATGCGCACCTGGTGACCCCCATTAACCATAACCATTTTAAAAGGATGCCAATATGGGTCTGTGATGTACTCTTGCCACAATGAGCATAGCTCCATAGCTCTCTTATCAGCTTCATCCTCGTTCCACTTTCTCTTCAGAGCTTCATGGAATGGCTTGCTATATCTATTTCACCCATTCGCTTCACTCCTATCTTTTTAAGGCCAGATCCATTCATGTCTTTCAGGCCCTGCAGACAAAAAAGAGAGGATGCAAAGACAATAAACCATCTGCTTCAATGTGAATTACAGTTTCCACAAATAGTTCTATTAGAGATAAATTAGGAATATTAGAGATATATGAGTATATTATTTTAGTAAGTTGTTATAAGTCGTCTTTAGTAGGTTGCTATACTCTATTGTTGGCAGCTTACTATATTCTGTCTTTATCAGTTTTCATATTTGTCATGTACATCACAATATAATGGGATGCCAACTCTTATTCAATATCAAGCCATTCCATTCTTCGCAAGTAATTCTTCAAGAAATCATTCTGTTCTTTCACAAATTCAAACCAATAAACTAGCGAATAAAACTTCAATCTGCCATTTGCATCTGAAACAATTCTCTTTCTACCACTTCACTCAATACATTACTCTTGTCACCATTTCTCACCACCAACCGCTTCTACTAGCAGCGGTATTGTTTGATGTGGGCGAAACTGCTGCTGCAAGTTTCAGTATAACTAAAAGCTTCCAACAGGTTTCAATGCAAGTTTGTTCTATATATATTAAAAAAACTATGTCTCCGGTTTGTTGTGAAAATGGTAAAAAAAGAATAGTTTTGAGTGGGATGGAAAAAATTGAATTGTCTCCGGTGCAATTGGTAGACTGGGATTCTTTTCTAAATTAGCTGGCAGCAAAAATCTTATGAAAAACATCAACACACATAACTACATATCTAACATGATACATGTCATGGTACTGAATAAACAACCCCCTATGGTTTTCTTACTTGTTGTAAGACTTAAAAGTTGTTTTACAGTTACTTGTAAATAGGAAAGCATGGTACATACTACTTTGAATGCCAAATAAAATAATGCTGCTTGTAGTAGCTATCATTACTATAGCTGATTCTCAGTGCAATCAAATAAGGTATCTAAGAAAAACGATAGCAAGTGAGTAAAGTTAACTATTGGGACAGGATAACATGTGGAGTCCAAGCCCCATCAGGCAGGAGCAAACAAAAGCAACCATATCTCATTCACTCGTCTAAATCTGACCAGTCAAGTAATACATCTTTCAAGGGTATCAATGGGATATTAGCGGGTTCCCTAAATGTTTTAGTATATAGTGTCTTGGTTGGGCAGAAACACAAATGACGGGAAAGTGTACTTACATTTATAAACTCTTTACGAGCATCTTGGACATCATCATTACTCTTTCTTGCCTTTACTATCAGGTACTGGATTAATGTTTCTGCATTATGAATCTCTTCTTCTCTATCTCTCAATACTTGCATCATTTCCTCAACCTCCTTGATTTTCTCAACATCGCCACCGGTTGCCAATTGTCTCTTGACATTCAAATTTCCTCTCAACGTTGTAATTTCCACTTCTAGAGCATGTTTTGCATCTATTTGCTTTTCAAGCTGAATAATCGATTTGTGAAGTTCCTCCTTCTGCCGCTGAAATGAGACCACCATATCACATTAGACTGAATGGACGCTAGCCATTGCCCTATTTATATAATATAAAATGTATCATGTTTGTAACTAACCTTCTGATCTTCTGCTAGTTTGTACACACTTGCATCGGCTCTTTGGTGCTCCAAGGACGCCAGTTCAAGCGAACTGTTTTTTGACTTATTCTGCGTAAAAACAGAATAAATAGCAACACAGTTAATTTGAAATGAGAAGTTCAAGAACTCACATAATCATTAGATAAGTAGACCAAGTAGGGAAACATAGTATTTGAAAAGAATGAGGGAAAATGGCACTACTACACTGCGCTAATATGCCTTTCCATGTTAAAACCTCATCACTTTTTGCACAAATTATAACTCCAGTTCGATTGCTTTATCAATCAAATTGTAGCAGCTAAGCTCTTAAATAAGTAATTAGCATAACATACCATTTCAATCTCCTCCAACAGCTTTTTCATTTCGCTCTCGTTACGTGCTTCACGCTTTTTTAGTTCTTCCCGTTGCTCTTCATTATTTCTCATTTGTGTTTCAATTTGCAATTTCAGCTTCTTAATCTTATGGTCATTAGTAATCTTCTGGAAATGCTCAGTCGCACCGAGCTGGATCTTTTTTAGTTCTAATCATAGGTGGGACGCCACAATTAGTGACACATATAGACAGAATGTATAGAATAATCAAAGTAAGTTAACATAAACTAAGATTTTCAGTACTGAAACCTTCGTTGAGCTTATCTCTCTCGGTCATAGCTATAGACAAGGCTTTCGAGGTCTCAGTGACTCTACTCTGAATCTCCTTCAAATGCATGTCTTTCTCCTCGATGACTTTGTTTAGATTTGATACAAGTCTGTTTTTCTCCCTGGCTTCTTCTGCCATAAGATCAAATATGGTTCTTATCAAAATCCTTCCTTTCATCCTCACTATTATCACTGCTGCTATAATCATCATCCCTGTCTGAGTGTCTCTTCTTTTCTCGCTCAAGTTTTTTTTCCTTCTCCCTTTCGCGTTCTTTTCCACGCTTTCTCTTCTCCCTCCCATGCTCCTTTTCCTTCCTCTTAATCCATTCCCATTCTTTCTCCTTTTCTCTCTCCCTGTTGGGCTGTTCCTATCGCTCTCCTTTTCTCTATCCTTTTCCTTATCTCTACTCTTATATTTCTTCCTCTCTTTTTCTCTATCCTTCATACTTTCCTCCCTCTCTTCTGAATGGCGGCTCTCTCCATCCCTTTCCTTGTATCTTTCCCTGCTCCTTTCCTTATCGCGGTGACTCTTAATTCTTTTTAATTCCTCCTTGATCTTAACTGACTCTTCCATTTTGGATTTGTGTTTATGCCCTTCCATTGATTCACAACCTGGTCCAGATCGAATAACAATGTCCGGCTAGTATTATTCCCTGTTACCTAAATGAACAAGCGAAAATAAATTAGATAAATAAAACCTTAATTGGAGAAATACATCTCTTGAAGATGATGAACCTATTCATTCAAAAAAGAAAGATAAATTAGAGGACAAAGCCGGATAATGAACAAAACCATAAGCGATTTTCTAAGAGGCAATATATCAAACACATGAAGGGAGATTGCTTGTTTGAAGCTTATGCTCTCCGCAACACAACTTCAAATTCTGATCAAATAATTTAACTGATAAAGCATAAGAGAAGTGATATCAGAATTAAAGGATCAAACTGATCAAGCTTATGGAAATATGAATCCATACTTTTTTCCCTCAATTAAAGAAAACCCTAGCGCTTTAAGAGAAAAACTTACGTCAGTGGGAAACGAGGAGCGCGTCGCAGATCGAATTCGAATGTCGATGAAGAGGATGACGACTGGAGCAATCGATGAACGACGACGCTGTTTTTGGAGTAAGACCTCTTTTTGACCAGGCCCATCATTAACTCGACCCATTTTAAAATATCAAGACCCGGCCCAGCTAGCATACACGGAGAACAGGTGAAGCAAGGAATTACACGTAAAAAATAAAAATCATGTTTTCTTTTCAGGCGTCGCCGTTTCGTTATAGCCCCCGCCCAAATCCAGCTTTCGTTTCTCTCGCTGCCGCTTCTCCAGGAGGCGTCCAGTCACACCCTTCATGTTCAGATTTCTTCAATTCAAAGATGAGACTGAATGATCAACTAAATCCAAAATCCTATGCCGCAAATGGTGATAGATGAAGCTTCATCTGTGTGATACCTAATTGAAAAACTGCACGCTAATAATTCTGAGGCAATGCTTGCTGTCAAATACGCGCTTCCCGTTGTGAAGACCAATACAGCCTTGGCCAATTCATTTTATCTCAATCCGAGAAGCATTGTACAGCTGTTGAAGAGATTTACCGATGCTCAAGATTTCAACTTGGGGACAGCAGCGCACGCGCAATTGATTGTAACCAACAGGGCTACTGACCAGGATGTGACACCCAATAACTCTCTTATCCAGCTTTATGCAAAATGTGGGAAAATTGTTTTTGCCCGGAAGGTGTTTGATGGAATGCTTGTGAGAAATATTGTTTCCTGGAGTACGATTATGTCAGCTTATGTTCAACTTGGCTGCATTTATGAAGTTTTTGAATTGTTTAAGGAAATGGTAAATGTGGATTCTTTGCGTCCGAATGAGTTTGTATTGGCCACTATGCTGTCTTGTGTTTCAAAGAGTAGGAGGAGTCGAGAGGGGAAGCAGTGTCATGGATATGTGTTGAAATCGGGGTTGGTGTTTTACCAGTATGTGAAAAATGCTCTTGTTCATATGTATTCGAGGAGTGAGGATATGGGAGAAGCACTAGAGGTTTTGGGCGCGGTGCCTGGATTGGATGTTGTTGCTTATAATTCAGTTATTAATGGGCTTTTGGAGAATGGGTATTTAACAGAAGCGCTGAAAGCTTTTGTTTGGATGAAGGGGGAGAATGTGGTGTGGGATAGTGTCACCTACGTAACGGTGTTTAGCCTTTGTTCCCATCTTAAGGATTTGAGATTGGGATCACAAGTACATGGACGACTTTCAAAAGTTAATGTCGACATTAATGTCTTTTTAACTACAGCTATGATTGATATGTATGGAAAATGCAATGATACCACTAGTGCAAGACAAGTTTTTGCCGATTTACATACACGGATCAGTGTGTTTTCATGGACAGCTATGATTGATGCTTATTTCCAGAAGGGCTGCTTTGAAGAATCCTTGAACCTCTTAATTGATATGCTAGCTGAGGATGTTCGTCCTAATGAATACACCTTCGCTGTTCTTCTCAACTCCTGTGCTGGCTTGTCTTCTATTGGGCACGGAGATGCATTGCATGCGCTCATCGAGAAGTCAGGGTACAAAGATGACGTAAGCGTTGGGAACACCTTAATTTATATGTATTCCAAGAGTGGGGACATTGAGTCTGCTGCTAAGACGTTTGCAGGAATGTCTAAAATGGATGTCGTTACATGGAACATGATGATAACTGGATATGGTCATCACGGGATTGGCGGCGAGGCTTTGGCGGTGTTTCATAAAATGCTGACTACTCAACACCATCCTAATGCTATTACGTTCGTTGGGGCTCTCTCTGCTTGTGGACATTTGGGTAATGTGCAAGAAGGCTTTTACTACTTAAATCAATTAATGAAGCAAAAGGGGCTTGAGCCTGGACTAGAGCATTATACATGCATAGTAGGACTACTCAGCAAAGCTGGTCAACTAGACAAAGCCGAGGAATTTATGAGTTCATCACCAGTTGTGTGGGATGTTGTTGCCTGGCGTATATTGCTGAATGCTTGTCATGTCCATCGGAATTATGATATGGGGAAGAGAATTGCAGAGCACATCTTGCAGCTGAACCCTCGTGATGTTGGAACTTATCTTTTGCTATCCAACATACACGCCAAAGCAAAGAAGTGGGATGGTGTTGCAAACATCCGGAAGCTAATGAGGGAAAGGAATGTCAAAAAGGAGCCTGGGGCAAGCTGGATAGAAATTCGAAATACAACTCACATTTTTATCTCGGGAGATAATAATCACCCAGAGTATGCCCATATGCATGAAGAGGTGAACAAATTACTGACTAGGATAAAACAGTTTGGGTATGTGCCTGATACCACAGCGGTTTTGCATGACGTAGAGGATGAACAGAAAGAATGTTATCTAAGTTTTCACAGTGAAAAGCTAGCAGTGGCATATGCACTTCTGAAGACACCTTCAGCTGCACCAATCCGAATAATAAAAAACCTCAGGGTGTGTGATGATTGTCATGCTGCCATGAAGATAATTGCGAAAATAACAAAAAGGAAGATAATTGTCAGAGATACAAATCGTTTTCACTGCTTTGAGGATGGATTGTGCTCCTGTGCAGATTATTGGTGATTCTTCATAATCGGTTGGATGATTAGGTCCTCAGAGCTCTATCAGGTGCGGTAACACCATGTCAACTGTGCGGCAACTTCTTAGTGTACATTCTCTTTTATACCGAGGTCACAGTAGTGTTTTATGCGCGCACGGGATCTATAAATAATTTCCATGGGTCAAGAGACAAGATGTCCAGTTCGACATCCCTGGTGCCCAAAAAGTGGCACCATGAGAAGCTGAAGTACTATCAAAGTTCTTACCCAGAGGCTCCATCACAATGGAAAGCTAACTCAGACCTATGTATATTGTATGCATTATAAGCTTAACAGGAATTCATGTGAAAACAATGACATTGCGGAGGCAGATCTTCTACTTACTACAGAAAAAAAAGGTCCTCAAAGACATTACTGTGTCACTTTCTACTTTTTGATGCACAAAATGGTTCAAGATCAAGAAGCTGCATTTTACAGGCCAGGTATTTGTCATCAGCTGGCTTTTTTATTTGTAAAAAAAAAACTATATTATTGATGATTTGTATATGCTATGTGAAACTCAATGTAAACCACCACCTAAAAATTTGTTCTCTATTCATGCAGTTATCATCTCCCGGACATTTTTGCTATTCAACTTGTCCGAAGGTGGAGGTATATTTGTGAATTCCGAAAGTAAAGCCCTGAATTCCTCTCCGCTCAGGGTCTCTTTCTCCAACAGAACATCAACAATGTGGTCAATCGCCGCCCTGTTGTTCCTGATATGCGTCTTGGCAACTTCATAAGCATTCTGCACAATGTTCCTCACGGATGCGTCTATGTCTTCAGCTAGTTTTTCAGACATGTTGTTCCTGGCCAGCATTCTCAGTACCACGTCACTGCTTTGCACCATTGGGTCTGTCAATGCCCATGGTCCCAGTTCTGACATCCCAAATGTGGTAACCATTTGTCTTGCTATTTGGGTTACTTGTTGCAAGTCACCTGCAGCTCCTGAAGTCACTTCTGACTCCCCGAAAATAACTTCTTCTGCTGCTCGTCCACCTAGGCCTCCAACTATTCTTGCAAACAGTTGTGTCTTGGTGACTAGTGTTGGATCCTCGCCGGGAATGAACCATGTTAGTCCTCGTGCTTGGCCTCGAGGAATGAGGGTCACCTTTTGCACTGGATCATGCCCTGGGGTCAATGTTCTGTCATCATCGCATAGCCAGGACTGGTTAGTACAAAGTTATCATACCAAGCTTCCACAAGCAAGTGAAGATGTTAATTTGCAAGTTACTTACACGCAAACAGCGTGTCCAACTTCGTGGTACGCCACCAGTATCTTGCTCTTTCCGTCAGTCATTTTTGTTCCTTCCATTCCTGCAACAATTCGGTCTATGGCATCATCTATCTCTTTTGATGTTATCTTTTCCTTTCCTCTCCTTCCAGCAAGAATTGCAGCTTCATTCATCAAGTTTGCTAGATCCGCCCCGCTGAATCCAGGGGTTCTCATGGCTATGACGCTGAGTGACACGTCTTTGGCTAGCTTTTTGCCGCTGCTATGAACCTTCAGTATTTCTTCTCTTCCTTTTATATCAGGTAATCCAACCGTTACCTGTCGAGAGAAAATAAGTTCCCTTATTAGTAAATCCTTCATTTAAAAAATCGATTTTTGTTGTTTTTGTTAATTTTTTAAGCAGGCCACATGAGAGGGATATCAGGCATGTTAGTCCATCCAGACGAGACAGGCCATACATATATTACTCATGAAAAAGTGCAAACCTGTCTGTCAAATCTTCCGGGCCTGAGCAAAGCTGCATCGAGGATCTCAGGCCTATTCGTCGCAGCAAGAACAATGACTCCCCCATTCCCACTGAACCCATCCATTTCAGTGAGCAGCTGATTAAGAGTTTGCTCCCTTTCATCATTTCCTCCACCGATACCTGTACCTCTCTGCCTGCCCACAGCATCGATCTCATCAATGAAAACCAAGCATGGGGCGTTGGCCTTAGCCTTATTGAACAAGTCTCTCACTCTTGAAGCACCAACTCCCACAAACATCTCTATGAACTCTGACCCTGAAATCGAAAAGAAAGGCACTCCTGCTTCCCCTGCTATTGCCTTGGCCAGTAATGTTTTTCCAGTCCCTGGAGGCCCGACTAGAAGTACCCCCTTTGGAATTCTAGCACCCAATGCAGCAAATTTTTCTGGGTTTCGGAGAAACTCAACTATCTCTTGAAAGTCCTGCTTTGCTTCATCTATGCCAGCTACATCGTCGAAAGTCACTCCAGTGCTTGGCTCCATTTGGAATTTGGCCTTGCTCCTACTCAGGACAAGATTTAAGCAATTTAAGTATGTATATATACTTGCTGAAAATCAAAAAGAAGAAGAAGAAGTTATCGCAACAAACCTTCCGAGTCCAAAAGGAAGATTAGGGCCTCCTGGAGTATTTGTGGATGATTGCCTGAGCAGCAAGGTACCGATTAAGATCAAAGGAAATGCCAAATTCCCCAACAGGTCAAGGAAAGCAGCAACCATATTGACCTCCATCGGATGAGCAGCGAAATCCACTTCCTTCTCCTTGAGTTTCCCTAGCAGCTCTTGCGGTAATCCTGGTAACTGCACCTGCACTCTCTGGATCTTATTCAAAGCAGGATTAAAAATCTCAGCAATTGCTACAGTCCCATTCTCAAACAGGTCCACTTTCTTCACAGCATTCTCATCCAAGTATTGCAAGAATCTTGAATATGACATCCTACTCGACGTAGACTCAACAGGAGCCTCAGGCTCAGCTCTCGCCGGCTTTGCTAGTGAAAGCCCACCTCCCACGGCAGTCAGAAGAGGAAATTCAAGCAGCCTTCTCCTGCTGATTCCAACATCTGAGGACCTTTTATTACTTGGGATCTCTTTGTTTAAGGACTTTGGTGTGTGGGTGTTACCAAAATCTGTCCTTGAGGTGCATCTGGGGATGTGTGAGACTGTGAGAGATGGTGCAGATGACATTTTGGTTTGTCAACAGCTACCTGCAAGCTTTTTTTTTCTTTCTTTTTTTCAGTTGATTTTGGAGGGAGTTTGAGGATGAAGGATTTAAATAAGAATCCTGGAGAAAAAGTTTCTAGCAATTTCAGTTTGGCATTATGTGATGATTTTACAACTCATTTCTTCTCATGGGTCTCTTATTTTTTGTTCAAGAAGACTCCAGAGTAAACTGGTAATTGGAGGTACAAAAATTGAAAGCACAGCCACACACTTGGAATTCAATGAGACTTGCCAGAAACTAGATTTGGGCACTTAATCATATCAAAATGCTAATTTCTCTTCACCACACAATCTTATTGCTGACCAAGTTCACCTTGAACCTAAGCTTGTAACAAAGTCCTCAATAGATATGCCAAGCCATAGCTATTGAAGTCCAAGTTAACTTTGCTTAAAAATTACAAAATCACAATGCTTTAGAAAATTAACAGAAAAAAGTAAATTCTGAACTAAGCTCTTTACCATGTTATTGATGTCCAAGTTAACTTCTCTGGAGATATCCAGTGCATAAAAATCATGGAGAGCGATACACTTGATCGGAAACGAAAATAAATAGAAGGAATTGAGATAACAACAAATGTAAGGTTCAACAAATAGAAAGTTAACATCATATTGTGTAAGCACTAAGCAGCTCCTTGTTCACCATCAATGTAAGCGACATTGTCGTGCAACATTGTAATTTTTAATAGTACCTCGTATTCATACGCTTTCTCCGAGTTTGTCTGTGCATCCATTAGTCTTCTCTTGGATTGCAATCACTGCTTTTTTTTTTTTAAATCTTGGAGTTCAAGCTGTAAAATTTATTATTGCACTTGCAAACAGCAACAGTAGAGATTTCTATGTTATCACTCACTCAGACTCGTCATTGCGAAGAAGTCGCAACAGAATTACCCTTTGTTGAATAAGAGTTACCACTGTCTAATGATTTCTAGCACTGATGTGTATGTACCAAATACCCCAACTAAAACTCCAAGAACTATGATCCCCGATATAATTAGAAGTTCGCATCCAAATCTGCGGTAAGTGCCTGATATCTTCAGGTAGCATAAGCAAGGCAAGAGGACAGAGGCTGTGACGCTAAGTAATGCTCCGACAAGGGACATAAGGGATCCAAAGAAAGGCACTGCAAGAGCTACAACAACAGTGCTGACAACCAAGACTGTACGGATTAGTAGATTGAAGGACTGGCTCTTTTGGTAGCTTGGAAAGCAGTTTTCTAGAACTGCCACAATGGGAGTCACCATCAGGGCATATTTACTAACAGGAGTTACAAGTGCAGTATAAATCGCAACTTTTGAGCTCAGCTTGTTGACGGGAAGGTCCAGAGTAATTTGAGACTGCACATTTGGACCAAACATCATGTATCCAAAAATTGCCATTGAAGCGTAGCAGAAGGTGCATAAGAGAAAGCACAGAAGTAAAACCTGCATTATTAACATAGGAAGTTCTTTTAGTAACTCGAAAAAATAAGATATAATCTCAGAAATTGTGCGTACTATAAGTCCTATGCACCAAGAACCATGTAAATACATAAATATATGACAAATTTTACTTGCATTAGAGAACTGATGCTTCTTTTTCATGGACGTGTAAAGGGTAGGAAACACCGGATGAGAACAATAACAGAAGGTGTACAAACTCAGGGCTGTTGGGATCCCGCTCCAATTTATTAGCGTTCCCTTCTGATGAAATCCAACTCCCTCAAATGCCCCAGTCCAAGTAATCGAGCAAAGAATGACCGCAGATGCCAAAACACCACTAGCCGAAATATATGACAGCGCGCTCAGGTTGTCCAGCCAAACTGTTGGTAATATGATAAGTGCAACAATTATGACAAAGCATTGTCTGCCACCAATTGCAAAATCTGCTATTTGAAGTTCCATGTTGGGGAATAAATTGTGGAGGTTGTCTCCTTCCAAAATAAGAAAACCAGTGGCAACCAAGTAGAGCTCCAAGCACATGACGATCACCACCAGCATTCTTCCATTGCTACCAAATGCTCGGTCACCAATGTCTGGGTAAGACCTTATGTTGGGATCTATGTCCATGCATTTTCTTATGAGCAAGCCTGTGTAAAACGTCGACATTGCGATTACAAAAAACAGTATTAAGCTCAACCATCCGCCACATGCTAGTGCATAGGGTATTGACATTATCCCAACTCCTGCAAGCGAGAAAACTCAATTAGATCATACCACGCAGCCAATGGCAGCAGAAAACATGCCTCGAGAAAGTACAGCAATTGCTGGATATTGACTACTCATTTATACAAACACAGCACAGCTGAAAAACTGTATATTCTAGATAGCATCATCATAAGAACTAATCAACAGAATCCTGGGATATAATTTTCCTGAAGATGAAAGTTAAACTGTAAACCTGAAGATGAATTTGCGTCTTAATTACTTGAAGAACACAATGCAAATATGTAAACACAGTAGTCAAGCTCAGATGTTACATCACAGAGTTTGGCCTAAGTTCAATTTGCTACTATGGTAAGCCGCCACAAATTAGGCTACTATCTTTTGACCAATAAAATCTCAGTTTATTGATTACTCAGACGAAAAATTATAACGCCAATTGGAACGGTACATGAAGTCCATCTCAAAAATCATGGTATATCCGTAGGCTTACAAATTAAGCTTTCACAATGACATCTCAGAACAAATCATATTCACATATCCAGAGTGTTACAAGTCACAATTTGCTAGTTGAAGAATTCACATTATAAAAACATCAATCAATTAATCAATGATGAAAGCATCAAGCATGCATAAGGTATGAAATTGTAGTGAAAATTTAATAAAGGAAAGTGGAGAAGGATATTACCAGAAAGGGCATTGAGTCCATTGAAACAGGTTTTGAAGAAGGAAGTGCCTCCTTTCCTGTAAGACAAGGAATCAGCAGCAGCAGCAGCTTCGACATGCTCAAGCGTCGTCGTCGGAAGCTGTTTCGGCGCATGGTGGAGAAGCGGCTGAGTGATTTGTTCGGCCGCCATTGCTGAGTTTTGATTGAGATAATCAAATTTGGATAAAACAAAAACCTTTCTGCTTGCTGCGACTGCGACCTCAAATGATTTAAATTCAGATACACAAAAAGTAAACAATTAATTAAAAAATATATTATAATTTTTCAGGATTGAATTTGCAGATCAGAAATCAAATCAGATTGAGATGAGAGAAAATAAGAGAGAGAGAGAGTTCAGATGTCAGAAAGTGTTGTTGTGTTGCGTTGTGTTTTGTAGAGGTGGAGCTGGCTTGCATGGTTCGAATCGGAATCCATCTTGACACTCAAATCTCAGTTTAATCTCCTTCCTTGCTGCGTTGTTAATTGATGCTATAAATACTAAAATTCCTAAAAAAATATTTATTTCTTTATCAAGGTTTTATGTACATTTATATTTTAATTCCTATTTATAGACGAACAAAATATTAAAAAAAATAAATACATTCTAATTGATTATTTTTTGCACAAATCAGATACAAAGGCGATACAGAACACTTAAAGTTGGGACCAGTACAGACAATAAAAGAATAACGTGAATAGAAAGTAATCTGCTACTTCACTTGGCCTCAGCCTTATGTGAGTCCAACACCTTGGCACTGACATCATAAGAAACGCAAGAAAACACTTGACGGGGACTACGCGACAGAGAAATCCGGTCGCCGGATCGGTTCGGTTTTGGTGTTGGACCGGTTTACGATTGACCCAGTCAAGACCCGGTCTATTGACCCAATTTTTCATTAAAACGGTGATTTGATCGGTTCGATTTGGTCTGAAAAAATATTTATTTATTTTGACTTAGACAAAACTCGAACCTAGTCTTCCTCTATAATTATTCTCTCTCCTTCCGCTAAGTTAAACATGATTATTGTTTTATTATTTGTTTCAATAATAATGTATATTCATTTATCAAATTTATTACTTATTATCAATTTAGCTAGAAATTCAATTAGTCTTAGAAATCTCTTATTGTTATGACTTGCAAATTAAGAATAAAATTGTTATTGTTGTTTTATTATTGTATTATTGATTTGTACTTTATTAAATTCTAAATTTGTTATGGTATGTTGTTGTAATCAGATCATAAGCATGCAATATTTATTCAAGTCATAAATATGTTAAATTATAATATCATATATAAGTTTTTTATTTTTATTTTTTAACATGTGCGAGTCAAACTGGTTCAATCCGGTTGAACCACTCACTTATTGACCCAGTGACTTAATCGATTCGATTCATGGGTCGATTTTAATAACACTGGACCATACCCATTTACAAAGAATATAACCCGAGCTGCCTTCAACAAGTGTCACCACACGGATTGGGATTCTCTCCTCATAAATCCCCTCCTCATATCTTCCTCATGGCCACGTGTCCACCAACGATTGGTCCATAATTAAAAGAAAAGCATTAAATCTTCTCAGGACAAATGTCACTCACTGATTGGTCCACAATTAATAGAAAAAATCATATAACTTTTAACTATTAAATATCTCATAAATATGGGTTATTGCAATAACTTTGCGAAAAAATGTATTGTTATCGTAAAATCGCACGATTTTAATAGTTACAAGTTATATGATTTGCGTTACCGTAAATGCAACCAAAAATTGAGTTTTGATGCATTGTGTCACGTGAACTAGTAGGCTGGAGTAAACCGAAAACCCTACTTTTAGCAGCACAACTATTGATGCTTCCACCATAACCATTAAGAAAACCACAAATAAACAGCCTGAAATCTAAATGATTTTGACTGAGAAACAACTTCCCTAAGCAAACCACTTAGAGAGAAAATCGACAGAACTTGAAATCAACTCCACCAAACGTAACGCAAATAAAAAATAAACCTAAACAACTACTTCAGTGCCCTAACCTCCTACCTCGTCAACCACCCAATCAATCACCGGCTCCGGAGAGAGATAGAGAGGATTTTGGAGGGGGAGAATTTTTAAATATTAGGTATTGTGCTTTGGTTTAGTTCACGGCTCGTTCGATTTCTCTCTCATATAGCCATATGATATATATAGTTCTTGTTTTGGTGTCCTAAAATGTTCTTTTTTTATTCCTTATATATATATCTCAATTTAAATTTGATTTAGTGCACCATTAAGGGTATGCTTGATTGGAAATTTATGTTATGTTAATTTAATTTATGTTAATTTGTGTTAATTTGTGTTAATTTATGTTATGTTAGCTGAATTTAATTTAATTTATGTTAATTTGTGTTATGTTAATTTATTATAATTTATATCAGCCTAACATTACGTCATCATCATGTCACCATCATCATCATGACAGCAGCATCATGTCACCATCATCATCATGTCAACATCATCACATGACATCATCAACATCTTGTAACCATCATCTCATCATGTCATCAACATCATGTCACCATCATCATCATCAAGTCACCATCATCATCATCATGTCACCATCATCATCATCATGTCATCACCATCATCATCACCATCATCATCATCATGTCATCATCATCATCTCATCATGTCATCATCATCATCATGGCATCATCATACCATCATCTCACCATCATCATCATCATCTCATCATGTCACCATCATCATCATGTCATCATCATCATGCCATCATCATACCATCATCATGTCATCACCATCATTATCATCATGTCATCACCATCATCATATTGCTATTCACCATCATATTACTATTCATCATCATCATATTACTATTCATCATCATCATATTACTATTCATCATCTTACTATTCATCATCATGACCACCATATTACTATTCTTCATCATCATGTCACCATCATCATCATATTGCTATTCACCATCATCATCATCCTAGTACTATTCATCATCATATTGTTATTCACCATCATATTACTATTCATCATATTCACCATATTACTATTCATCATCATCATCATGTCGCCATCATCATCCCATCATATTACTATTCATCATCATCATGTCATCTTCATCATATTACTATTCATCATATTACTATTCATCACCATGATGCTGATGATAATGCATGAAGATGAAGATGATGGATGATGATGATGATGATGATGACATGATGATGATGATGATGATGATGGTGATGATGATGACATGATGATGATGGTGGTGGTAATATGATGATGATGATATGATGATGGTGGTAATTTATATTATGTTAATTTAATTTATATTATGTTAATTTATATTATGTTAGTTGAATTTATGTTAATTTGTGTTAATTTATGTTATGTTAGTTTATATAATACAAATTTAAAGTCCAGAAAACAGGCCCTAAGTGTTCGAATTTCTAAAGCTTTTATTGGTTGACATCAGTTAGTGTAATTTTATTGGTCCAATCTTTCGAATCGGATTAAGGTTCAAATAAATGTCCCGATCATTATTTTAAATCGGGTTAGGAACGAGCACAAGGTGGCCCATGCCCACCCCCTACCGCCACTGCCATGCATGCACTTGTCTCTATATCTCTGACTCCTCCAACAGCTTTTGTCCTCGTATTTTGTCTCCTTCTTCTTTATTTTTGTCTTTTGAGTCATTAATTAATTAATCACATGGAGAAACGTTTCAATGTCAAGACAATTTTGTGTACTTGCGAGCTACAGTGCCACAAGCCCACAACAGTGTATAGTAAAAGAACTACAGTAGTAATAGATGGACATAGCACAAAATTACATGTGCCCTCATTTATCACATATTATTTACATTGGATGGGATCTAGTGCAATGTGCCTATTTATTACGAATGTTGAATCGCCGTCGATTTGATTCAAGTAAATTTATAACATGACAATACGAAATCGTTTTGGTTAAAACAACATCATTTTGACACTCGTAACATTTAACTGCGATAAAGTATTGAATCTTTTTCAATCAAATATATTGGGTAAGTGGATAGATTGTGATTAATGTCATGTGTAATTGTGTATGTTTAAAGTGAAACTTCTTATACAAAATGAAATGACTTAATATGATTATATAGAATAATTGAATTGATGAGAACTCAATTTAACCTTTTAAAGTACTAGATTTTCAATCTAAAAGTTTTTTTTTTGATAAGGGATTTTCAATCTAAAAGTTAGACTTATAAGCAGTGTTCCAGAAAACGCTGGGCGCTAGTCGGGCGGAAAGGGTCTCCAAGGATTAATCGGGGCTTAGGCGGGGATTAATCGGGTTTGAATTTTTAATTTTTTAAAATAAATAATTATATATACATTAATTAATATACAAACTTCTTCTTCCATATTCTCCAGAATGTAGACTTCTAATCAGTTCATGGCTTCATGCACATTGCAAAGAAATATGAATATTTAATCAAATCCAAATTATGAAAAATAAGAAACATGCAGCAGAAACAATACAAATTGAAGCATTGAAATCTAAATCCCTAGTTTCAATAAGTTAATTTTTAAAAACTAATAAATAAGTCCTTCAAGTTTGACTATTGACATATAGTTGACCATTCTGCCTAGAAACCGATTTAGACTTCCCAGAAGCCGATTTAACCGCCCAGGACCGCCTAGGCACCGCCCAGACCGCCCAGGCGCCGCCCAGGACCGCCTAATTGGATAAAACGGACGGGTACTAAAAAAAGGCCGCTCAATTGAATTGAATTGAATTTCAAATAATAAAAAAGCAGACCATAGTTTTTTTTGATGGAACAGATGCCAATACAAACTAGGACACAACAACATATATAAAAGAGAAACAACAACCTCGAAATGAAAACCAATAAAACACAGAAAATGTGACAATGCGAACCGTGTTAAACTATTTCATGTCTCAGCTGCTGAAACGTCTTTATATACGAGAGGCTCAAAATCTGTATCACGCCAAGGTGACCAAACAGACGAAGCAGCTCAACCGCCAAGCTTCAAAGCTCCACTAAAGCCCCAGCCACATTTCTATAAAAAAAACTCCGGCAACTAAAGCCCTCCATTCCAACCCAGTTATACCCAACTAAGTATAACAGCTACACATCAACAATCCGGGCGAACTCGACCTAATCTACACCCTGTACATAAAGATATGTACAACCGCCTACCAACCACCGCCGAAGGTCCCACTGGGAAGACATCCGACGGCCCCATCAATAGGCAGCCCGAGACCGAGCTACCAGCACCCAAAACCCAGGCGCAATCTGGCCCGAAGAGCCGTCGATCGCCACCCGCCCAACAGCCAAAACCGCGGCACACCCACCCGCGCCATCCCCACCCGCACACCCCTCCCGCTACCAGATCAGGCCCCTGCAAGCCCAGAGGAGCACAGACATGAAAAGAGCACGGGTGGCCGCCGCCCTAGCTTCACCGTTGAAACCCGCTCGAAATCCGACTCTCGCTTCCGCTAGACACTTCAGGAACAGAAGAGAAATGAAAGCAGACCATACTTGGATTATTGGACTTTTGTGAGATAATGTCACCAAGTCACATGTCTGGTTGGAATTTTAGTAATCAAAACAGTTTTGGCATGTGAAGAGGAGAAGTGATCAATTCAAAAATGAGAATTTGATTTAGGGTGTGTCTTTCCCACAACGCGTCTCCCTTGACCAAAAACCAAACAACATCGTTTTTCCAAAACAAAATGACATATATCTCGTTCAATGGAGAGGACGCTCAATTAAAGATCTATATGAGAAGGTTACGTTGTAAGGTTCATTTTGTACCTCTATATCAAATGATTGAAAGATGTATATTTGTTTAAGAAGTATACAATTTTCTCATTTTGTATTTTTGTTTATTAGGTTAGAAAAAAGATCAGATACATTATATGTAAATTACAATCGATAAATTATGATAGAATTCATACGAACTATGTCACATAGTTCCAAAGAAAAGCATGATCTGGTCGAGCTTTATTAAGTAATGATTTGTGGATAAAAAGAGCAGAACAAATTGTGAGCATGTCGCGTTCCTTTGGGTTAAAGAAAGCCACAACCTCGCTATAACTTCGAAGAGTAGTACATGAGTTGGGCCCAACCACAATCTCCGTGCCGTTTGCGCATGGTCACGTTGCATGTTGTCCGCAAATAAACCGTCTTTTGGAAGAAATGGCATCTATATCTTGAAATGATTGCCGATCGGCGCAACACTATTTCATGTATATTCAATTTCCAGTTGAGAGATGTATTTAATTTTGTTGTTACCACGTATGACATGACTCAAAACGTCTTCAGAGTGTTCAAGCAGAAGTCAAAGAGCTGTTCAATCGAAGATTGGAACGCGTATGGTGCACAGAAATGAAGAACAAAAGTTTCCAAATTTGGAATTTCCAAAATATCGAAGATTGGAGTCGGTTGTCTAAATATTATGGAAACATTATCCAGCAATATCATCGAGTAGCCAGGATTATTAATAAGAAGATTTGGAATCTTGGAGAATATTTAGGAAGATATTCCTAAATATTTGAGATAAAGTATCTTAACAAATAGGAATCTTGCCTTGCACTATAAATACAAGGTTAGAGTTTTCCTATTGAGCAGTTCGTCTATTGGAGAAATTATATTCGATAGATACTCAAGTCGAGGAGGAGGAGACGAACAGTCGGAGAGTTTTCTACATCGAAAAACTAAACGGCACTGAGACAGACTGTTCAGTGTGCTGATCAGTCCTGTCCGTCAAACTACCGCTGCACACACACCACCACTGACCTATAATTTGTTTGGATAAAATCATGACATAATTCATAATTCGTCGGTTTGTAATTTGCAGCTAATCATGACTCATAAATGATAAAAATGACAAAAGAAATTCGCTCTCTATGATAACAATTGAACCGTTTGATTCAAGGACCAAAAATAGGTTGTCATTTGAGCAATTGCTCATGTTTATTTCCATGAACACGAATCCAGTAGTATCTGAATCAATAAATAATGTATATAATTAAGAATGTGGCAGATTTATAATGTTGGAATGCTATTGTCCTGGTTAAGCTAGGGATACATAAATTCAGGAGATAAGTATTCACGTGAACTTGTATTGTTTTTGTTTGGAAGGAAAATGTATTTTAATCCTTGAGTTTTCCTTTTACCATTAATAAGGGTCAGGTTCGGCTGAGAACTGTTAAATTATTTTATAATATAATGTTTGAATTATAATATAAATGGTTTAAGATGTGTATACTATTATAGTTTATAAGTCAAATTAACATTAAAGTGATTTATTATATAAAAAAACCACAAATAAACGGCTTGAAATCTGAACGATTTCGATTGAGAAACAACTCCCCTAAGCAATAACCACTTAGAAAGAAAATCTATGGAACTTGAAATCAACTCCACCAAACGTAACACAAATAAAAAATAAACCTAAAAAACTCCTTCGGTGCCCTAACCTCCTACCCCCGTCAACCACCCCAATCAATCACCGGCTCCGGAGAGAGATAGAGAGGATTTTGGAGGGGAGAGAATTTCCAAATATTAGGTATTGACCTTTGGTTTAGGGCCTGTTCTGTAGAGCTTAAATTTCATGTTTTTCAGTTAAATAAAGTTAAATTAAATTAAATAAAGTTAAATAAAGTTAAATTATATTTTTTCAGATTTTAATTTTGTAGTTTAACATGATTAAAAACTTAAATTAAACACCTTTATTCAAAAAAAAATTATTATTTTTAAGTTCAGTAAAGTTAAATAAAGTTAAGTAAAGTTAAATAAAGTTAAATAAAGTTCAGTAAAGTTAAATAAAGTTTTTTTCAGCTCTATCAAACAGCACCTTAGTTCACACGGCTCGTTCGATTTCTCTCTCATATAGCCATATGATATATATAGTTCTTGTTTTGGTGTCCTAAAATGTTCTTTTTTTATTCCTTATATATATAAATTTCAATTTAAATTTGATTTAAGCACCAATATTAGTGTTCGAATTTCTAAAGCTTTTATTGGTTGACATCAGTTAGTATAGTTTTATTGGTAGGTAGGATTTGGATCTTGTGTCGCGCAGCAAAATGTTATAAGTGTCAAAATGCATCGTTTTGATCAAAACGATATCGTTTTACTATACTTTAAAAATAAATAAATCAAAACGATATCATTTTACCGTAATGACGTCGTTTTAACACCGCAACATTTGAGCATCAGGTATTTTTGCTTTCTTTTTTTTTTTGCAAAATTTTGAATGATTCATAATTTTAGTTTTGGGTTAATGTAAAAGATTTTATTATTTTAAATCTGACTTTATTTCTGTGCACAAATTGAAATAAGACTATATATATACACGGGAGGAGTAAGTGATAAATTGATATGGACCCGCCGGCCGCCAGCCCCACGCATGCGCGCGCTTCTCTCTATTTTATCTCCGACTCCTCCAACTGCTTTTGTCCTAGTATTTTGTCTCCTTCTTCTTTATTTTTTTTTGTCTTTTGTGGCATTAATTAATTATTGACACGTTTCAATATCATACTCTCTCTGTCCCATTTTGTTTGTCCACTTTCCTTTTTGAGCGTCCCCTAATGTTTGTCCACTTTCCTTTTATATACAACCCAATAATCATATCAATCATCTCTTTCCAACCAAATATATTTATTTTTATTAAAAATTTGTACTTTCAATCATAAAAAAGTAATAATTCGTGTGTGGGGCCCACCTTCACATACACCCATCATCTTTCTCCTTCTCTCACCGTCCTTTATTTACTTTTCTTAATTAGCGTACCGATTGTCCTTTTGGACAAACAAAATGGGACGGAGGGAGTATGTGATATGACAATTTTGTGCACCGCTAAGCTACAATGCCACAATAGTGTACCTATCAAAAAAATAATACCACAGTAGTGTATAGTAAAAGAACTAGTAGGGGTGAGTATGTCCCGTCCTGACCCGGTGTCCGTCCCGACCCGGTCGGCCACGAACTTGAACTCGATCCGATAATAATAAGTCGGGTTCGGGTTGCTCCTCGGGTGACCCGGTCCTATAATTATATTAATATAGAATAAAATAAAATAGTTTAACTTCAATACAAAAGTCTATCGTTTTATCTATCGTTTTGTTTTAATATGAACTTCACATCATTTTGTTACAACAATGTTGGGCGGTTAACATATTTAAGCTCACTTTCTTTTTCGTAGATTATTTTGTTTTAGGCTTTTAGCTACTTGATATGTTATAAGTCTATCATTACGACGGGTTCGGGTTATCAAACGCGACCCGGTCAATATTTAGTGTCGGATTCAACTTGACCTAAATGACCCGATCGTCGTTTCAAGTCGGGTTAAGAACAAACCTAACCCGTCCCACGATCACCCCTAAGAACTAGTAATAGATGGACATAGCACAAAAATTACACGTGCCCTCATTTATCTCATTTTATTTACATTAGATGGGATCTAGTGCAACGTGCCTATATATTGCGAGTGTTGAATTGGCGTCGTTTGATTCAAGTAAAATTTATAACATGACACTACAAAACCGTTTTCGTTAAAACAACACCATTTTAACACTCGTAACATTTAAGTGTGATAGACCGAATCTTTTTCCATCAAATATATTGGGTAAAGTGGATAGATTGTGATTAATGTCATGTGTAATTGTGTATGTCTAAAGTGAAATTTCTTATACAAAATGAAATGAAATGATTTAATAGGAATTAAATATTTAAAATGAGGTGCTCAATTGCCAATATGGTGGCGGTTGAAATGATATATATCAAATATTTTGTTTTATAAAAAGAATGCAATTTTATTTGCAAAATTTCACAAATAACACATATTTGTCTGCCATTACGGCCTTATATGCATCATATATCTTAATGTCGATAAAAAAATTTATCTTATGGATGCAACTCTTTACTTTTAACATCTTACTCAAGTCTGTGATCCGGGCCAATTGCGTTATTGAAAAAAGTAATCCTTCCAAGATCTAAATTCAATTCAAATCAAAGAGAACGTAGCGATTATTGAATATGGAGAAATGTAATTTCGTATAAAGATATATAAAGAATCAATGTGTACATGAGTACATCAGATTAAGTATTTCGTCCTGGTTCTGCCACTAGAGTCGCCTCGGTCTTTGCACTAAGAGGCGCTCATTAAAATTCAATTGTAAACATCATAACCCATATAATGGGGTTATTCACACAAATGCCCCTGTTTCAAACTCAAAACACTCATTTGCCCCTTTTGAAACTTAAATAACCAGAATGTCCATTTTTTACAATCCCGGTTTCTCGAAAACCGAGAATGTCAATTTTTATTATTCCCGGTTTCCCAACATACCGGGAATGTATTGAAACATGAAGACGTGACTTTTTTGGGGCCGACGTGGACCATTCTATGCCAGGCCACGTAATTATTTTTAAATTCCCGGTACGAGGAATACCGAGAATAATAAAAATTGACATTCCCGATTTCCTGAAAACCGAGAATGTAAAAAAAGGGCATTCTGGTTATTTGTTCAAAAGGGGCAAATGCGTGTTTTGAGTTTGAAACAGGGGCATTTGGGTGAATAACCCCATATAATGAGGCTTCTTCTCCTTTGACATCTCACTTGACTGTTTTTTGTAGCATAGAGCCGTGAAGATGATCTACATGCAAAAATGTCTAGAGCCGCTACTAATGTGTAATTTGTCAACAAGACTTTGAGTAAAAGTACACAACATGTGTTCAAGTTCAATAAAAATAATGAATAAAAGTACTCATACATATTTCGTCACTTGAGAAGTGAATCGTATCAAAATAATGGATGCAATGCAAGTACACATTTTTGTACTGCAAAGATTTCATCTCCGATAAGTAAATATTCTCCTTGACAGGTCTATATACACGTGAAATATGAGTCAGGAAGAAACAACGTCAATATTAGCTAGACATATCGGAAACTAATATAAATAAAATTAAATGTGTGTGAATGCTACCGAACAACAAAATTTAGAACATCGATAAAATTTCTCAACCGTTGGCAACAATTTTATTTAACTAACGATATATGAAGTTATGTAAACTACATTAACTATCATTTTCAAAGCCCTCGTCAAGATGCACTTCAGAAAGCTTCTTAGCACCGGCCCGAGCCAAAAAGGCCATCCAAACAAGAAGTGCAATTGCAAAAATAGGAACCACTAGCAAAAGTAACGGAGGAAGCTGAATATCAGTAGGCAAATATAGCGGCAAGACGAGGTTGATGACTGCAACAATGAAAAGAAATAATAAGTTACACTTGGTAAAACCCATCATCCCCATTTACCTTTGGAACAGTACACAATGGTAGGATCATAGTGATAATGAAGGCATTATAATGTAGAAGAAATTTTAGTCGCGCTGAAATATTCTTTTGAATTTTTTATTGAAGCGATCATAGTAGTAAATCATCGATCACTTCAGCGTAATTTTGGAGTGTGTAATGATTATATATTTGAATGATTCATAAAAATGTACTGTTTTAGATTGCAAGTGCATGAACTTCAACTACCACAATATATATTTTTAGTAACAGATCAAAAGCTGATAAGAACAACAACATTATAGGTGAAAAGATAAACATGAAAGTAACATCATGCGTCCAAATGAGTTGAGTCATAGTTTGTTAGAAAGCTAATGCAAAGAGTTAAATTTTCCTAGTTTGCATCAAGGTCTAGCTCGGAGCTTAAGGCGGCTAAAACGATAACAGAAGTTCCGTGGATTTGAACAGACATACCTTTCAAACTTAAAACAAAAATAATATTGACATCAAATTAATAACTACCAAAATATGGACAAGTACCTAAACTTTTTTTTTAATTTATTGATTCGATGCAGTATGAACTATGAAGAACTAAACGAGAAATGTGCATCATCGACATCGCCCTCTCTTTGTATGGTGTTGTTGTATAGTCCGCCGCTTCATCTTTATAAGATGGCATAACACATTTTATTCGTATTAAATTTTCTTATATGTATTTAGTATGGACAAGGATTTTGGGCCGAGCCAAAATTATACGGGTGAAACACAAAATTGGACTTTCAATATTATGCTAGCTATTTGGTCTCGAATTATTAAGGTTAGACTTTACTGACTAAAATCTTAAAATTTCATTTGGCCTAGATAGCTAGGCCATTGCTTTCGTTCGATCACTAACTTCTAAATTAAAGTAAACTTTATGAGTTGCCTCTAATGTTCAGACATCAATCTTCAAAATCTACCGATCGGTATATTCTGCCAAACATCTAACGTGCATCAAGTCGTATATATTTATATTTATATTCTCAAACGTAATGAATCCATATTGAAATCTACTTGTCTTAGTCAAGACGAGTTCTAGATGGTGTTCGAACTGCGTCTCGAACACTTGTTGGACAGTTTCAGGTTATGTTCAAACAGAGACTGGAACACCTTAGCAGACAGAACGTAAACAGCACAAAATAGGAGCACACACGTTATGATAACCCAGTTCGGCCTCGCCTACTCTGGGGGGTTTCCCACACCCAAAACGGGACAAATCTTATTACGAGTTTAGAGCTATTCGTGGACTCACACTTACACAACGCCTTGTTTGTAATAGCCTAGCCTCTAACACTCCGTCTCTCGGATTTGCAATCTCGGTTCACCGCAGCTCCCCTCGATCCCCTATGGGTAGGACGAGACTTCCCTCTCGGTCTAGTCTTGGACTTCTCGGAAGTCCAGTCGTCTTCTCTCAAAGACGTAGCTTGATTACCGTGTGTGTGTGTGCGCTTTGTTGTCCTTCAAGAACAGTCTGAACAACACACTGAACAGACTGTTACTTCCCCGTTGATATTCCGGTGTGGAATAATCAACCGGCGGTCGCTCCTCCTCCAATCTCACGAACTCTCATGTTTGTTTCTTTTCTCTCAGGAAGCGACACAGATTATGGACGCCCTAGCCTTGTATTTATATGCATAGGCGAGATCCAAATCTGTTCCAAATATCCTCATCAAATATTTAGGAAATATTCCTAAATATTCGATGGATATTTCCAATCCAATCTTTGGGAAGATCTTGATGTATCTTCCGCAACAAGTCAGCCAACCTTCTTCAATCTGATGCGGAGATATTCATTTGAATATCTAATTCTTCATTGGCTGACTTCCATCTCGATCTTCGATCGTCCAAATCCAATCTGAATATCTTGTCAAATATTTCGGAGATACTCCTAAATATTTGATAGATGTTCAATCTCCTCCATATCCAATCTTTGGAGATTACTTCCGTGCCAAGCCATCCAATATTCTCGAATCCAAGCTGAAGATATTCATTTGAATATCTGATCTTTAATGGCGATTCGTCAATTGATCCCAATCAGATAATCTCGTCGATATCTTCTGGATATCCATATCTTCATTCCAATCTTCATGAGATATCTTCTACGGTAAGTTAGTCAGGCGGTCTTCAATTCTGGTGAGGAGATATTTGAATGACATCTCGAATATCTATTTCTTCGCTGACCAACTTCAACCGAAAAGATCCTCTATCTTCAGAACCTTCCGGATTCAAATCATGCGTCTGCTGTACGCTGTACTTCTGTTGCAGTCCGTGATTGAACTCTTCTTGAACTCTAGCTAGAACTGTCTAAAGCCGTTTTGCCAAAGCCATGCCATTCATGGAAACATCACATATATATCAAATAATTACGGCATATATTGAATAGAGTAGTCAAAGACATAAGCTAATCCACGTTTATCAAACTATCAATCTATATTTTGAGTAAAGTTATCTAAGATACAAGCTAGAAACCATATATTCTAGAATAATGTCAATAAATCACTTATATCTTGTATTGAGTAAGTGTTCACTAGTACAGAATTCAAGTATATGTGAGAAAACAACAGGAAAATACTCACGAACAATGATGCAATACTCTTAATTACATGTATTTTAGGGGTGGCAAAACGGGCGGACGGTGACAGGCGTATGTTTAACCCTTTATAGTTGTCAATTTATACGTTTTAGGGGTTAAGTTGCAGTCAAACAAAATTTATAATCTTGGTAAGCCAAGGGTCGATCCAAGGAACAGACGCGTGTGAATACTAGTTAACAGGTGACCTATTTAGCTACTCCGTTTGAACAAGGGTTTTTGTTTTGTTGTGAAGATTGCAGAAATTAAATAACGGAAATTAAATAGTAGAAAATAAATGGTTGTGTTTAAATCAGAGAAAGAATTCCAGAATCCATACTTCACCCGTGCTAATCCCACTAATCATGCAATCATGTTACGTAAATTATTCATGCTATCGAATATTGAATCAAACTGAAATAACACTAGACAAGCCGCCCATCCACGGATCATTGTCTAGATTAATCTCAATCGTTGAACGCCGCCCATCCACGGATTATCAACGATCTCGATTTATTAAACTAAAGGTTTTCCTATTAATTCATGTAAACATGACCTAATATCAATTTCATGTAATCCGGTTAATACCTAGGACCCATCCATCTTTTGGTAATTAACCTAAATACGTTCTAGCGATGCAAACATACCCTTTGATGTAAATACTTGCATAGAACGATAAAATTAAGCACACGATGAAATTGAATATTCGAATCGCATAAATAAAATACTTCAATTGATCACATGAGAGTTAGGGGTACATAGCACGGGATCCGTAGGATACCAGAATAAAGAGACTACTCACTATTCATGGTGAGTAAATAAAAATAGTGTATAGAGAAGGAAAGAATGAGTAAACCGTAAAGACGCGGTGGCTCGTTGAATTCCTCACGATGAATTGTTGTCTCTTCTCTAAGCTAGGGTTTCTTCTCAAAAAATCGCACACCCTCATTCTGGTCCAGTCCTCTCTTTTTATAGCTCATTCGCCGAAATTGCCAAAAATTACCGAAATTGCCAAAGGACAAAATTTGGGAAGTCCCGTGACAGCTGATCCGTCACGGGCCATCACGGGGTTTGAAAGGGTTGTTGTCACGGCAAGGTCCCGTGATGACTTGGCTGATACGGGTCGTCACGGGACTCTCGAATGTCATTGCCACGGCAAGGTCCCGTGACACATTCTTGGTCCCGTGACGAGGCTTGTGTCACGGGGTGTCACGGGGTCTTCGATATGTATGGCCACTGATGAGTCCCGTGATGCGCCCTTTGTCCCGTGATGCATGGTGCTGTCACGGGGTCTAGGCCCAAAAATGCTCATTCGATCGATTTTATCATCTTTTCACGCAATCAGCTCCATATCAAGTCATTGGGTAATTCAAACCTGAAGCACTAAGAGATTAAATGATAACAAAACGTCCGGAAAACAAATCTAATCCATCATCGAATGAGGTGAATAATAGGTCAAGAACTTAACCGATCAGGCGGGCGGGTATCAGGCGGGTTGTAAACGATTAGCGGGTTAAACACGTTTAACGTTAGCAGGTTTAACGAGCGGGTTCTTATCGGGTAGCGGGTTAAGCGGGTTTACCCGTTTAGCCCGTTTAACCTTTTTAGTCTAAAAAGATTATACTTGTTTCATTATCAAATAATAAAATTATAATGTGAGAATTTCCACAATGTATGACGACAATGATACATGCATCATCGTTGAACCAAATCAATGTTAAATGATGCAAGCGAAGAAACATGTCAACCAACTCAGAGTTTGAATGGAACCCGTCAACAAGCAAATGAGAAGATATTATCCCGTTTAGCGGATTAAGAGCGTTAGGCCGTTTAACCCACCTAACCTGTTTAACCCGGTTAACAACTTCGTCAAGCCTTTACTCTTTTCTTTAATTTTTTTACCAATAAACAAATTTTCATTAATTCAAATAATGAAAATCCTGATGAACCAATTAGCATCAAAACAAATTATAGCCTGATAGACATGTTGATTTGTGTTCTTCTAGTATTTTGAATTTTGAATTTTTTGGATTTTGTTGTTGTTGAATAACTAAACTATTAGCTCATAAAATAATTATAGATAATTTTTTAAAAGGAAATTTAATGTACATATGCATTGTTTTTTCATTGAAGTTTTGTCTAATTTATTTTCATAGCTAAATTCATTTTTCCGCACATCAAAATCAAACAAAGAAGCTTGTTTGCTCGATCAAAACCAAAAAAAATGTTAATTGTTAAGTTAAGCGGGTTGTTATAAGGTTAGACGACTCGGGTCCGTTTATAAAAGGGTTGTTAACAGACACGGGTTTACTAATAGGGCGGTTAACGGGCTCGTTTTAGCGGACGGATATAGGTTAAAATTGCCACCTTTAATGTATTTCTAAATAAGTTAGTTAATTTAACAGACTAATATACACTACTAATTTATGAAAAATTTCCGACGTCAGGAAAATGCCGGAATAGTTATGGAAAAATCCGAATTTCCGTCACTTTTCCTTCAACAATGACGGTGACGGAAATTTTCCCGACGATAAAAAGTTTCCGTCAACATTCCGTCGTTTATTTCCGTCATTGTTTCGTCGACATTCCGTCGCATTTCCGGTAAATAAAATTCCGTCGTCATTCCGGCATGTATCCGGCGAGATTCTCCGTCAAAATATCGTCTGAATTTCATCAATAATATTTTCCGTCTATATTCAAACATATTTCCGTTTTCAATATTTTCCGTCTACATTCCGTCATCTTAGTTTCCGTCTACATTTCGTCCATGTTCCATCAATAATATATTCCGTCATTAATCCGTCATAATTTCGTATTAATTTTTCCGTCATTTTTCCGTCGTTATTCTGTCAATATTATTTTCTATTTTTTCAAATTTTAATTTTCGAAATTAATGTTTATAAAATATTAATTTTAATAAATAATTATAAAATATGTAAATAATATTTTTTTAATAATAAATGTAATGATAATAAAATACAGAAGTCGAGTATAATAATAAAATACAAAAGCACAGTCAAATGAACTTAAAATGTCTAATGTCTGCGGTTTTCTTCATTTTCGCTCTGGCCTTGGTGACGTCCCGGTTGTCTTCATTCGATCTCTGACTAGGCGGACCACGGTTGTTTCCATTCGAACTTTGACTAGGAGGTGGAGGGTTTCCAATCGAAAACATTCTAAAAAGAAAATAAAATGCAACATTAATAGACTTCTTCTTCTATATATTCTACTAGTACTAGTACAACTTCCAGGGATGTGATTAACAAAACTGAAGTGAAGCACATTACATCAAGTGTGAAATTAATGGTTAATAATATATACCTGGAAGGAAGGAAGCATGTTGCCGTGATTGAGCCCATGATAATCTGTGGAAACGAACAAGAGAAAAACAAAACAAATTAACAACTAGTAAAATGAATTAATAATTTATTTTTTAATTTCAGGTATTATAATCATCTTTTTCCTTTTGAGGAGAGGAATTCTGATGATTGGTACAATCTGGAAAATGAAAACATGAGTTGTCAAAATAATCAGCCATATCACTTTTTTTGGCATATGTAGAGGATCAACAATCATAATTTGACACTTGTTCCTGCATTTCCTATACAAATGAATATTAAAAAATTTGACACAAATGAAAAAAAGAACATCAGATCAAGGGGTACAAACTACCTTGCAACGCATCAAAGTTATCCACTTACTCACAACATCCAAAACGAAATCAATCAGCCCCGCTCTCTCAGTGTAATGTCCTTTGACCCAATTGTTCCCAGCAACTGAAGCGCGGCATAAACGCTGATCCACGACTGCATTCCTTTACTAGCTAAAATCTTTTCAGTTGCCAAACAACAACAAAAACATCACAAAACAAAGCAGAAGAATACCCGCAATATAATACCAATTTTCTCCTTGAGATCAATAGTTTCCAGAAGAATCGCAAGCCACTGCCAAGCGTTCTGATAAGTCAAGTTTTTGACTTATTAATACCCAATTATCACTATAGTTTTTGTTTTCCGGCGATAATTTGATGCCATTTGATCTCTTTTGCTACGTTTCAGGTGCATATCAAGATATCTCAGTGCCGAAGTCAAAATAAGAGAACTCGGGAGAAATCGGAGTTTTGGAGCGAAAAATTGCATAAGGCATTTCAGCCGACCGGTTGGGAATTCCCCTGCATCCATCCGACCGGCTGGATCATTGCTAGGAAGCTTCAACTCAATCGGCCGATCTGAGCCGGTCGACTCACAACTCAGTCGACCGGCTGAGTGATCCATCCATTGCTCAATGTCAATCGGCCAGTTTCAGCCGACCGACTGAAGATCCAGCCGACCGGCTGAAATAATCATCAATTGCCATATCAGTCGGCAGAGCTGAGCCGACCGGCTGAAATGTGAGCTGACCGACTGGATCCCGCGTTCTAATTACAAAGCAATCGGCCGAGTTGAGTCGACCGACTGAGTGCTGAGCCGACCGACTGACCAATTCCCCTGCACTTTCCATTGAGTCGGCCAAACTCAGCCGACCGGCTGGATCGGGACACCATCTCAGCCGACCGGCTGAGATCTGTTACTTACTCCTTTCTACCTGAGGCTATAAATAGAAAGTGTCAATTTTTGACCTAGGGATCTGCGATTTTGGGGGAAAAAGACAAGCAAAAGAGGTCAAATCAAGGTCATCAACTACAACCTAATCAAGGAGGAACCAAGATCAAGGGAGTTCATTAGGACTAATCATCCTACTCTTTCCCTCTTCTTTTCTCCTAGATTTCTTTGTAAAAACCCATACATCATGTTGTCTTACATGATGTGTGAGTAGTTCCCCTTGTGTTTTGAGGGTTCTATGAACCTCCTTGGTACTCAATGATCATTGTAAACACATCTATTTGGATTTATTGAAGTTGATTTCATTTTACTATGATCTTCATGTTAGACATGCCTCTAAGTGTTTGATAAAATGCCTAAGTGACATGTTTGTGTTAGAACTTTGACCTAAGTCTTGAGAAAGCTTAGTGATGGTTTGGATATAGTAAAATTGAACTTAGCCTACATTTATGAGAGTAAATGCATGATGAGAGGTGAACTAGAACTTTATGCATATAGTATTTATGAGAGTAAATGCTATATAGTGGATCAATACTCTTTAATTAGTGAGATCCTAACTAAGATGGCTTGACTAGGATTAGACATGCATGGTTTGTCTAATTTTAGTCTAAGCTAGGTTTAAAACCTATCAACTCATAATTAATTGAACTCTTGTATGCATGATCATTGGGAAATTGCCAAGGAGGGGATTAATCCCTCGAAACTCCTCTTTAATTGAATTTAAATCCCTAAAAACCATTTCATACTTGCTTTAATCATTGATAACCAAAACCACTCTTGAATTTTAGGAATTAGCCGAGTAAGAAAATTTGATAGACCTAGCGCGTAATCCGTTTGCTCCCTTGGGTTCGACACCGGTCTTACCGGTCGATTATAAATTGTTTTTGACCGTATCCAAAGATACACACGTCAAAATGGCGCCGTTGCCGGGGAGCAATAGCTAGATTACCCCTAGGAAAAATCATTTAGTACTCCGACTATTCCATGCTTTACTTTATTTTACTTGTTGCTTGCAATTCTTGAACTATTTCACTACGCTTACTTGTGTTAATTGGCTTTTCTTGTAGGTTCACTTCTTATATGCCACCGAAGACCAAGAAACTTACTCAAATTGTGGATAGAGACTTGAACCAACCTATTAGAGAGCTAGTTAACCCTCATCTTACAAGGAGTAAGACCAATAAGGACAAGGGTTCGACTTCCAATACTCAAGAAGTCATGGCCGAAAACAACAATAGACCCCCTCCTCCGCCCCCTCCTCATTTTAGACATCAAGAAAACCCTCCTCAACAATTGCCCCTAGCTAGAAGGGCCCTAAAGGATTATGCCGTTCCTACGGCGTATGGCTACCGTTCTCCCATCCAACTACCTACGGTCGATAACCGGGATTTTGACTTGAAGACGTCCACTATTCGAATGGTTCAATCAAACCAATTCTCGGGGAGGGACAACGAGGATCCAAATTCTCACTTGACAACATTTCTCGAAGTATGTGCTACATTCAAAGTGAATGGGGTCTCGGAAGATGCAAAGCTCTTGAGGCTTTTCCCTTTCTCCCTCACGGGAAAGGCAAAGGATTGGTTGGGGAGTCAAACTCCCGATAGCTTCACTACTTGGGAGGAACTAGCCGTGGCTTTCCTAAACAAATACTTCCCTCCTTCCAAGACGGCCTACTATCGGAATCAAATTACCAATTTCTCACAATTGGATGGGGAAAACCTCTATGAGGCTTGGGAACGTTACAAGGAATATCAAAGGCTTTGTCCTCACCACAACCTAGATGATCTTCAAGTCTTCCACACTTTCTACCACGGGGTTGACGGTAACTCTCGACTTGCTCTTGACACCGCCTCGGGTGGTGCTATTATGGATCTAGAACCGCATGAAGGATATTCGGTAATAGAGAAGATTACAAAAAATTACTTCATGTGGGGAAGTGAGAGAGGAAACCCGAGAAGAAGACATGAAAGGCATGAGGTTAAAGCGGTGAGCTCTAGTGATTATGATGCTTTGAGGAAGGACTTTGAGAGCCTATCGGATGAAGTCTTTAAACTAAAACACCCGGAAAAAGAAGCTTCAACGAAGCAAGAATGTGATTTTTGTGAGGTCTACGAGCATGAGACCGTTTCTTGCCCATTGGTTCAAAGGGATGTGCAAGGGCAAGGCTATGGAGAAGTCAATTTTGTGGGAGGAAACCAAGGAAGAGACTATGGGAGTAGTGCAAATCAAGGGCAAAGCTCTCAAGCGAATTATACTACACTGAAATTCTCTTCGGGATGGAGAAATCACCCCAATTTCTCCTACAAGACCACTAATCCTACTCGCCCCAACTTTGGATCCACACCTCCCGGATTCGGTCCTAAACCTACTCAATCCAATCAAGGGTTCCAACCTAGTAACCAATATCAAGGTCAAGGACCAACCTTGCTTCAAAGAAACCAAGGGCAACAATATCAATCTCAAGCTCAAAGGCCCTATCAACAAGTTGAAGCTCCTCCACAACCTTCAAATGAACCATCCGATGTGGAAGCTATGCTAGCCAAAATCCTTGCACAACAAGAGAGGGCAAGTAGGGACGTTCAAGCTAAATTTAAAGACATGCAAACTCAGTTTGAGAGATTGGAGACCCACAACAAAATGCTTGAAAGTCAAATTGCTCAACAAGCCGAGGCATCTACAAGGGCACCAGGCAAGCTACCGGCTAGACCCGACCAAATAAATAGAGAGCATTGCAATGCGATGACCTTGAGAAATGGGAAGAATCTAGAGAGCGAGGTACCTAAAAGGAAGAGAGTTTCTTTTGACCTTAGAGGCCAAGCTAGTGCCGAAATTGAAGAATTGGATGAAGAGGTTCTGACGGAGCGCACTGCACTGTCGTTAAGGTGCAATGTTCTCTGTACAAATAAATTTATATTTTCCGCTACTCGCTACTACACTACTGGGTAGTAAGTGGTAAGTAGGAGTCGAACCCAAGGGAATTAGAGGGATAACTGTTCTTTAGGGGATTGTATGGTGAGTGATTTTAGGTCGATTGCGGACTTACTACTAATTACTAAGTTACTGTTTTTGGTTTTTTTTGGTTTTTTATGCGGAAAAGTAAATACAGAAATTAAAATACTAAAAGTAAAAGAGTTAAGGGAAGAAGACTTACAGTGGGTGATGCGTGATTGCGATTCCTCCGGTAGATGAGCGGTTGATGGTTGTAGTTGATCGAGCAGTTTATAAAAGTAAATACAGGGGGGTTTTTTTGTAATTCAAGGAAAAGTATTCGGTTTCAGGTACCTTGTATTATAACATGTTTATTAATAACCGTCAGTAACCTTTCTAAGTATTCAAAGATGAATCGAGGCCCTTTCGCAGCGCAAGACTTGCAACATCGTTTAAAGCAACACTTATTATACTTCAGACTAATTCCTCCTTTCGAAGTATCTTAGCCTTTTGTGCATCCACCTGATCTCTCAGTTACGATCGACCAAGTGGTGTTTTAGATAAGTCGAACTCCTCGATAAGTTTTGCTTGTTACAGCTTCCACTTACCGAGTATGATCACGAATTCCCACGGAAGAGCGTTGCTTGTTACAGCTTCCACTCAACCTTGGAAACTCTGACTATATATGGCACATAGAACAAGTTTTGAATACAAAGAAATGAAACTAAAAGAAATTAAAACATTATATAATACAAGAAAATACCTTCGACCGAATGAGGAGTTTAGCTACGAATATCCATGGAAAAGGACATCATAACTAAATACTCGGGGGTTTTTGAAAACAGTAAGAGGGAAAGGGGTGGAATACTCAAGAACCAACAGGAGTATTCCCAATTTCCTACTGAATACTCAAGAACCAACAGGAGTATTCTCTAAAGTATAATACTCAAGAACAAACAGGAGTATTATTTCCAATCAGTATAATACTCAAGAACCAACAGGAGTATTATTTCAAAAAAAACCAAACTTACAAGTAACACAAACTTAGAGAGAGAAGTGATTTTGATTTTTGGATTTTGTGGATGATTGAAATGAGGAGGAGGATGGCTCCTTTTATAGCCACAAGGGGAGGAGGATGGAGGGTGGAGATGGCTCCATGTGGTTTTACATCAAGGGAGGAGAAGGGTGGAGGAAGGTGTGGAGAGGAGGAGGACAAGTGGCGCCACCCTATGGTGCTTCCCTTAGCCGCCGGTTGTGGGTTACCAAAGGGGAGGAGTTTGTGGCTTTGGCCACCTCCAAGCCAAAGCCACCGGTCATCCAAGGAGGAAGAGGGGAGGAGCCACCCAATGAGTCATCCATTTCACACTAGCCGCCGGTCACTTGGTCCATGGGTGTGTTTCGACAGTTTTGTGCAGTCTTTTCACAAAACTATCAGTCCAATTTCGCTCCGCCTGACTTTGATTGTTCCTCGGTTGGATTTGATTTGAGTAATTTCTACGTCAGGATCTTGAGATTCTTCAGTCAGCGTCTGATCGTGACCTTGGACTGGCTCGTAATATCTTTTCAGCGTAAAATCCTCTCCTTAGCGTGTTTTCTCTCTAAGCACCAAAATACCCTGTAGAAATAAATCGGGACTAACAAGCAGAAGTTTAATAGACCAACCGTCTAATTTGGTGGGTTTTACTGTATTTTTGATTCGTATAATTATGGTCCATCAGATCACCCCACACTTTTAGTTGTTCGTCCCGAACAATGCTATTAAAGGGCGGCACTCTAAGTTTGGTTTTAAAATATGAAAATTAGACTGTGGGACTCGATTTATCCTAGTTCATGCATTACTTACTCAAATTGAACTGTGTAAATAAATAGAAGAAACTTGATACTTGTACCTTCGTGCCGAGATGCAAATTATTCTGGATGTTTCGGGAGATAGCCCTTTTTAGGCTCCTGGACTGCAACCTCGGGACTGTCTCGCACTATATGGTTTCCTTGTAGCTTTTTCTAGCACGTGATTCGATTCGGGTTTCACAGTTGAGTTGGGCCTTTTTTGATTTCTTTCTTTTTTGGCGAGGGACTGCTTTTTTGTAGTGAATCGGCCTTTGGCCTTTGATTTGACGCTTTGAGTACTTCACTTTTGTTCGGTTAAAACCTTCACAATTTTGGGCCTTTGGCCTTTTGATTTGCTTCTTCGAGCTTTTGCTTCTTTGTGACTTGCTAGTCCATTCTTTTGCGCCTTTTTTGGGAGGTCCAATCATCGCCCGCAAGCCTATGGAAATACCTCCCCGCTCCTCTCATCCTTGTCGTTTCGCACGGGTCAAGATGAGGGTCGCTCATCTATTTTCTCGGCTACTTTGACTAGAGAGAGGACGGTCTGATTCCCGTCCTCGCCTTCTTCATTTTTTATGCATAAACACTGCATGGCGGAGCTGACTCTTGACTCAACTAAAAAACCCGAAGTGCAGCCTCCACTGACTTCGTAAACCATATAGTGAAATTCAGTCATTCGATTGCTTGCCAAGCCTCTCTAAGGCATTTCTATCAACTCCACATCCCTAGTTTATCTCAGCACAAAGGGACAAATGAGAAGTTACGTTCTAAGTTTTTAGACAGTTAAATTTTCACAAGGTAACTGCATGAATTTCGGTTTATCTTTTTCACATTCTTAAGTTCATATTTTCAAAAAGATAACACTAAAAAAGAAAAACATGTTATTTATTTATGTACACATGCGGTTCTCACCCCACAATTTTGAACGAAGTCGTGCCTTTCAGCACTACTTAGTTCAAAAGCCATGCAAGCAGATATTGTACGAGAAGGAAATGACATCAAGGAAAAGGGAAGAACAGAACTCCCTTTAAGGTGTCGAGTGAACGACATGGCATGAGGCTGGATAATCGAGGGAGTTCGGCTGGGGCCTTGAACTCTTAGCGTAGCTCTGACTGGCTTAATGTTGCACCCAAGTCCGATTCCTGAATAGTCAAATCTTCTATGCACCAAGTGGGTGAGGGCGACTTATTGAAAAAGTAAAATACAGAAAATAAAAGATAGAAAATTAAAGTGCGGAAAGTAAGATAGTGTCGGGTTACCTCCCGACCAGTGCACTTGTTTAACGTCGTTGGCTCGATAGTACCTCATTCCTGGATCACTGGTTGGGATCCCATGGGTGGCTTAGGTCGAATTTTGCCACTGTTCTTGTGTTGCTTCTTGCCTTGCCTTTACCCGATTTCTTGTGAGCAGATGTGCTTGGACCCCGTTCCCGTTGTTCTGGGGATGTCTCCTTCCAACGTCTTTGAGAAGGTGAGGGAACTTTGACCATAGCTGCTGGTCTTGTTACTTTTTCGGTCTCTTTTGGCAGGTCAGAAATATGCGTACCGCGATCTGAGATAGGTATTATATCTGGCGGTTTCTTCGCATCCGTGCGGCTATTGTCAATGTAGAAATATGCAATTTTGCCGCCGAACTTAAGCGATAATGAGCCCTTGCCCACATCGATCCTTGCCTTAGTAGCGTAGAGGAATGGTCGTCCCAAGATTATTGTCGGAGGGTCGTCTTCGCTGGTCTCTCCCGTTTGTATCACCTAGAAGTCTGCAGCAATGACGAGCTCTCCTACATGGAGTATTACGTCTTCCAGCACTCCAATTGGACGGATGCACGATTTATCTCCTAGCTCGATATTTGACCTGGGTGGTTTTAATGGACCAAGTCCTAACAAGTAATTAGGAGGGCATGGCATTGACAGCAGCTCCAAGATCGACCAGGCACTTATGAATCTTAGTTTTACCAATACCGCAGGTGACTGTGAAGGCCCCTGGGTCTTTATCTCTTTCCGGTTGTGACTCATGATCTGAAGTGAGGGCTTTTTTAATTGTCGGGTCACTCTGCCCACTCCTTGACTTAGGATTAGTATAACTGGATCCCTTAATATTTTGCTCAGAAGCATAAATATTAGTTGGAGAGTTCCACCTTAAATTGTCAGTGTCATCCCATCCAGATGCTGGTATGTCAGAGTGTATGACTGGTGGTGGTGTTATGCAAACGGTAAATGCATATCGTCCATTGTCAGCATGCGTGACCTATGTTTTGTCATCATTGGGTCGGTCTTCCTCTTGATTCCAGTCAGGACGACGCCTACGGGTGAAGTGTTTGCTAATAAGTTTGTAAGTTGGGGATCGTGCTACTTCTCCCAGTGTCGCCTTTCCATTTGACCTCTTTATCATGCTAAGATTCACCTTTGGGTTTTGGATGGTTTGTGAAGGAAGTCTGCCAGGCTCATTAGTGAGTGTTGACATTGCTGTGGCGAGATGGGACATTTGTTTGGTTAATTTTGAAATTGCCCCATCAGTTTTTGCCTGGTATTGGTGTAGCGAAGTACCCAATTGACTTATGCTTCCTGCGAGCTCCTTCATCATGTCATCAAGCGACTTGGTTGGTTCTTGTTGATTATGCGGGCCGATTTGGTACTGATTTGGTCCTCTTTGCTGATATTGGCCTGCTGATGGAGCGTTCTGGTTATACTGCCGGTGGGGGGGTTGGTAGAATGACTGAGCTATTTGAGGGACAGCTGGTTGTGCATCCTTCTGAGAATAGTTATTGTTACGCCAACTCGGGTTGGTTGCTTGACCATACTGTCTATTTTGTCCGGCTCTGTCATTACCAGTGTTATTAAAACCGGACCGGACCGGCCGGTTCGACCGGGAACTGGTCACCAGACCGGTCCGGTTCTCAAATCGGATCAGAAATGTCATTAACCCGGCCAATAACCGGTTGAACCGCCGGTTTCCGGTTGAACCGTGACCCGGCCGGGTCAACCGGGTTGATGTTTATTGCACCAAACACAGCGTTTTGATGTTTAAAAAAATACGTGAATTAAAAAAGAAAAAAGAAAAATAGGACAAGCATACGCAATACGCATCGCCGGATCGCCCTAACCCTAATTCCAATTTGACGAAACACAATCGGCGAGTTCCGATCCCGATTTCTTGTCTGGCGAAGTTTCGAATCCGATCTCTTGTCTTCTGCTCAAGTTCCTCATCATCTTCTTCGCCAGATATACCGATCGCCTCCCCGTACTCCTCATCATCTTCGTCATCATCCAGCTCATCGTCATCGGCTTCTTCATCAGGTAGAACCTCTTTGGTAGCTTGTTGATTATCTTCAGTTTCTTCGTCTACCATAATTTCTTTATGGACCTGTTTATCCAAAGATTTGTCAGGGCGCAAGTCACCCTCGATGAGATTCATCTTCGTCTTTTCAAACGTATTTCGACAGGTTTTCAGCAAATTTTCAGCTTCTGGGTCCGGACATTCAGAAAGAAACCTTACTTTAATTTTTCGTCTCAGGTTATCAATCACAGGGACAGAGAACCACCCTGCTGCTCGGCTGCAGGTTGACTCTTTCACTGGTTTCCTAATCTCTTGCTGGATGTAATCATCTTTTTGACAGCCATAGGGGAAACACTTAAAGGCACACAGATCCACCCATTTCTGTTCGTATTTTATCTCAGCATTAGCATCACAATAACCTCTTAAAGATGGTGGCACCCGAAAATCAATTCCTTGGTATATGCAAGTACCAGGATCTTTCCGAGGATCATATCCTCTCCAAATCCAGAACCTCTGGTATGATCCATTTGAAAAGTAATATGCAGCATTGAATAGGAGTCTTCGGGCAAATTGTGTTGGATCTTAAAACCGTTATCTCGCAAGCGTTCGGCTACAGAAAGCTTAGGCCATAGAGGCCGCTCATCAAACAACTTACAAAGAGCCATCTGACACTCCCTTTGATATGAGTTTCGAGCGGTGAACTTCTCCTTTTGATTTGTGACGTAAGACTAAAATTGCAATTGTTGTTTTGTTATTTTCTTATTAATGTGTGATATTCGAATTCTAAATTTGTTATAGTATTGTATACAGGTTAAATTTTATTAGGTTACAAAACAGGTAAATAAATATGCATATATATATATATATATATATTATTTTATTATTTTTAATTCGTGCGGGTCAAACCGGTTTGACCCGGTTGAACCACTAACCCATCGACCCAGTGACTTGACCGGTTCGATGACCGGTCCGGTTTTAATAACACTGGTCATTACTATTGTTGTTGTATCCTTGGTATCCTCCCACTGCATTCACTTCTGCCGGTTCCTCTTCTATTAATGTTGGACATGCGTCAGTTTTGTGGTCTGTAGAATCACAGAACTCGCAAGGTTTTACCGGAACTGGCTGCCTTCGTAGGATTTGAATCATCATCTCCTTTAGCTGCTTCATCTCTTCAGGCATAGAGCTCATCAACCTTTCCACTTTTGCCACATTTTTTGTCCGGGAGAATTCTTCCTGCTGAGTTGTCTCTTCTCTGAATCGGGCATTCTCAGCAACGTTGGTGATAAGATCCCTTATGCCACTTAATGATAGATTCATCATGGACCCTCCAGCTGAGGCATCCAGGAGCATTTTGTCTAAGGGTCTTAATCCGTTAATGAGATACTCGACGGTGAGTTTCTCGGGCAGTCCAAGGGTACAGCAGCTTCTCTCCAGGCGGTTGAATTTTTCCAGGTAATCGTACATGGTTTCGTTGGGTCCTTGCCTGATGTCCTGCGGTTGCCTCCTTACTTGCATCGCTCTTCCTGCTGGGTAATATTTGTCTAAGAACTTTTTCTGCATCTGAGCCCATGTTCTGATGCTTCCGGAAGGCAATGAAAGGAACCAGTCGTTTGCCGCGTCAATGAGGGAAAAATAGAACGCCTTTAACTTAAAGTTGTCTACGTTTACGCCATTCGGTTTGAGGTTTTGGCAAATCCCATGTAAGCGCTGGAGATGAGTCATTACTGATTCTCCACGAGTTCCTGAGAATTTTGGCAAGTTGTGGGCCACTGAAGTGTTGATGACGATGTTTTCTAGCTCCGGGCCTTCATAGATACACCACGGCTGAACTCTGAAATCTGGTGCCGAGAGCTCTCCCAATGTAGGTTCGCGATAGTTGTTGTTATCTCCGTAGTAGTCATCGAAAGCGGGTTCTCGTCTCGGCACTTGTCTAGGTTGCGTGGGGTGGTGGATATCTAGGGGGTTGTCATACTGGACCAGCTGCATTCCGGTCCTCGGGTGGTTCTTGGTTTCTTCTGATGGCTTCCCTATCACGAGCTCGTCTGCTTCGGATGAGTTGCTCCGGATCATCCATAAATGGAAGTGGCGCCTCATTGTTTCGATCGTACAGGTTCATCTCGTCGTCATCTTGGTAGTCATGGTGGCTTCCTTCGCGAGACATGGTTGTTTCGAGCGCGTATTGATTTAAAGAACTTATCCGATGGGTAATTCCCCAGCAACAGAGCCAATTTGACGGAGCGCACTGCACTGTCGTTAAGGTGCAATGTTCTCTGTACAAATAAATTTATATTTACCGCTACTCGCGACTACACTACTGGGTAGTAAGTGGTGGTAAGTAGGGGTCGAACCCAAGGGAATTAGAGGGATAACTGTTCTTTAGGGGATCGTATGGTGAGTGATTTTAGGTCGATTGCGGACTTACTGCTAATTACTAAGCTACTATTTTTGGTTTTTTTTGTGTTTTTTATGCGGAAAAGTAAATACAGAAAATAAATACAGAAATTAAAATACTAAAAGTAAAAGAGTTAAGGGAAGAAGACTTACAGTGGGTGATGCGTGATTGCGATTCCTCCGGTAGATGAGCGGTTGATGGTTGTAGTTGATCGAGCAGTTTATAAAAGTAAATACAGGGGGGTTTTTTGTAATTCAAGGAAAAGTATTCGGTTTCAGGTACCTTGTATTATAACATGTTTATTAATAACCGTTAGTAACCTTTCTAAGTATTCAAAGATGAATCGAGGCCCTTTCGCAGCGCAAGACATGTAACATCGTTTAAAGCAACACTTATTCTACTTCAGACTAATTCCTCCTTTCGAAGTATCTTAGCCTTTTGTGCATCCACCTGATCTCTCAGTTACGATCGACCAAGTGGTGTTTTAGATAAGTCGAACTCCTCGATAAGTTTTGCTTGTTACAGCTTCCACTTACCAAGTATGATCACGAATTCCCACGGAAGAGCTTTGCTTGTTACAGCTTCCACTCAACCTTGGAAACTCTGACTATATATGGCACATAGAACAAGTTTTGAATACAAAGAAATGAAACTAAAAGAAATTAAAACATTATATAATACAAGAAAATACCTTCGACCGAATGAGGAGTTTAGCTACGAATATCCATGGAAAAGGACATCATAACTAAATACTCGGGGGTTTTTAAAAACAGTAAGAGGGAAAGGGGTGGAATACTCAAGAACCAACATGAGTATTCCCAATTTCCTACTGAATACTCAAGAACCAACAGGAGTCTTCTCTAAAGTATAATACTCAAGAACAAACAGGAGTATTATTTCCAATCAGTATAATACTCAAGAACCAACAGGAGTATTATTTCAAAAAAAAAACCAAACTTACAAGTAACACAAACTTAGAGAGAGAAGTGATTTTGATTTTTGGATTTTGTGGATGATTGAAATGAGGAGGAGGATGGCTCCTTTTATAGCCACAAGGGGAGGAGGATGGAGGGTGGAGATGGCTCCATGTGGTTTTACATCAAGGGAGTAGAAGGGAGGAGGAAGGTGTGGAGAGGAGGACAAGTGGCGCCACCCTATGGTGCTTCCCTTAGCCGCCGGTTGTGGGTTACCAAAGGGGAGGAGTTTGTGGCTTTGGCCACCTCCAAGCCAAAGCCACCGGTCATCCAAGGAGGAAGAGGGGAGGAGCCACCCAATGAGTCATCCATTTCACACTAGCCGCCGGTCACTTGGTCCATGGGTGTGTTTCGACAGTTTTGTGCAGTCTTTTCACAAAACTATCAGTCCAATTTCGCTCCGTCTGACTTTGATTGTTCCTCGGTTGGATTTGATTTGAGTAATTCCTACGTCAGGATCTTGAGATTCTTCATTCAGCGTCTGATCGTGACCTTGGACTGGCTCGTAATATCTTTTCAGCGTAAAATCCTCTCCTTAGCGTGTTTTCTCTCTAAGCGCCAAAATACCCTGTAGAAATAAATCGGGATTAACAAGCAGAAGTTAAATAGACCAACAGTCTAATTTGGTGGGTTTTACTGTGTTTTTGATTCGTATAATTATGGTCCATCAGGTTCCTAGCCCTCAAGTTGAGAAAGAAAGTGAGGTGGAGAAGGAGAAAGACGAACCTAGAATATACACTCCTCCTATTCCATTTCCCCAAAGACTAAAGAAAAAGAGCAATGACAAGCAATTCTCCAAGTTCGCCGAGATGATGAGGAAGCTCTATGTCACAATGCCCTTCACCGAGGTAATAACTCAAGCTCCTTCTTATGCTAGATTTCTAAAGGATGTTATTACTTGCAGGAGAACAATCAAGGATGTCGATACGGTGTCCCTCAATGGCGAATGTAGTGCCATACTCCAACCTCGCATGCCCCCAAAGCTTGAGGATCCCGGTACTTTTCCATTTCATGCTTTATTAATGATATTAAGATTGAACGTGCTATGTGTGATTTGGGTGCAAGTATATCGTTGATGCCTTATTCTTTGTGTAAAAAGCTAAATATGGGTGAGCCTAAACCAACTGGCATGATTCTAAGGCTCGCGGACCACTCCTTAAGATCCACTAAGGGAGTTCTTAAGGATGTCCCGGTTAGAGTAGGGAATTTCTATATTCCGGGGGATTTCGTGGTGTTAGAGATGGAGGAGGACAATGAAATTCCCATTCTATTGGGAAGGCCCTTCCTCTACACCGCGGGGGCTATATTTGATACCACTAAGGGGTCGATCACCATGAGGGTAGGAGATGAGGAGATTGAGTTTAATCTTGAAAAAGCACAACGAGGTCCTAGTTCTACAATGACTTGTAATTATCTAGACCTAGTTGATACTTATGAATTGTATGATGTGCCTAACCTTCTCATGAGTGCGATTGATCTTGATAATGAGCTTCCCGACATTGCCGATTGTTGGGCTATATATCTTGGAGGAAGAATGTGAAGAAGGGTCTCTAAGCGACAAAGGTAAGGAGTCTTGTTCGGTAGAGCTAAAAGCTCTACCAACAAGCCTAAGGTATGAGTTCTTAGGCCCAAACTCTAGCTTGCCTATCATTGTGAATGCTTCTTTGAATGATGTTGAAACCTCTAAATTGCTTGATGTGGTTAGAGAACATAAGGATGCTATTGGCTACTCTATTGATGACTTAAGGGGAATAAGCCCAAATTTATGCATGCATGAAATCAATTTAGAGAGTGATAGTATGCCATCTAGGGAGAGAGCTAGGAGGTTGAATCCTATTGTTGGTGAGGTTGTGAAGAAAGAGGTTCTTAAATTTCTTGATGCGGGAATCATTTTCCCCGTTGCGGACTCTAAATGGGTGAGCCCTATTCATGTAGTGCCAAAAAAGGGGGGAATGACCGTTAATAAAAATGAGAAGAATGAATTGATTCCCACGAGAACCGTGACCGGTTGGCGTATGTGTGTGGACTATAGAAAACTAAATCAAGCCACTAAGAAAGATCACTTTCCACTTCATTTTATTGATCAAATGTTGGAAAGATTAGCCAAGCATGATTATTTTTGCTATCTTGATGGATATAGTGGATTTTTCCAAATCCCTATTGACAAGCGTATTTTTAACCCTTTATAGATGTCAAATTATTAGTTTTAGGGGTCAAATTGCAGTCAAATAAAATTTATAATCCTTGGTAAGCCAAGGGTCGATCCTAGGAGCAGTGCGTGTGAGTACTAGGCAACAAGTGACCTATTTAGCTATTCCGAATGACAAAGGTTTGATTGTTTGTAAATTGCAGAAAATTAATGGTTGTATTTAATCAGAGAAAGAATCCCAGAATCCGTACTTCACCCGTGCTAACCCCACCAATCATGCAATCATTCTACATTAGTTATTCATGCTATCGAATATGAAATATAACCGAAATAACACTAGACAAGCCGCCCATCCACGGATCATTGTCTAGATTAATCTCAATTGTTGAACGCCGCCCATCCACGGATTATCAACGATTTTGATTTATTAAATTAAAGGTTTTCCTATTAAATTATGTAAACATGACCTAACATCAATTTCATGCAATCCGGTTAATCCATAGGGCCCATCCACCTTTCGGCATATAACCTAAATACGTTCTACCAATGCAAACATACCCTTTGATGTAAATACATGCATAGAACGATAAAATTAAGCACACAATGAAATTGAATATTCGAATCGCATAAATAATAAACTTCAATTGATCACATGAGAGTTAGGGTTGCATAGCACGGGATCCGTAGGATCCCGGAATAGAGAAGACTACTCGCTATTCATGGCGATTAACCAAAAATAGTGTAATATGAAAGGAAGAAACGAATAAACCTTAGAGATTATCCTCGTTGATCCTCACGATTGAAAGCTTGTCTTCTCTCCCAAGTTAGGGTTTTTTTCTCAAGAATCAACAACCAGTCTATTCTGTTCGTGTTTCCTTATATAGACCGTTTTAAAAAGGCCGAAAAGCCCAAAAATCGAATTTAGAAACAAATTCGTAATTTTCAGCCCATGGTCCCGTTACAGCCGTTACAACCCAGTGTGTAACGGCTGTAACGGTTGAAGCCCAAATCTCGGATGCGTTTCATAGCCGTTACACCCGTTACAGCCTGAGTGTAATGGGTGACTCTTCTTGTAACGGGCGGCTCTGAAAACTCGGGTAGAAAACACAGCCGTTACACCCGTTACAGCCTGGTGTGTAATGGCTGGTGAGCTTGTAACGGGCAGTGCTGGCTTAATTCTGGTTTTTTAGCCTTTTTCGATCGATCTTTCCGTTCTTTTGACATTTCGACTCCAAGGAGCGATGATACGTCAATTTTACCTGAAACATTAGAGAAAGACATCAAATATAGACAATTTGCCAGGAGAATGAGTGAAATCCTTCATCGAATGTAGCGAATGATTAGTCGAAATATCGACTGATCAAAACACTCCACACTTAGGATTTGTTCGTCCCGAACAAATGTCGAAAATATGGCAGAATAAACACATGGGAGGATGCAATGTTCCATGACCATGAACTACCTACTCAAGTGACATGTGATCAATTCTAACTAGACATAAAAATAAAGAGATAACTCACTGTCGTAGAGGACACGAATGCATTTAGCATATGCATCAAGCCTTTAAACCTATAGGCTGCCCTAGTAGGACGAGTATAGTCTCGTGAAGGTTTTCAGGAATGGGACTACCTACAAATCCCCTATACAACTAACGTGCATGCATGCATGATGCTCAACGAGTCACAGTAAAGTCATGTCATACCTCGGATTCATCGTGTTACCTCAACTTCAAGACAAACATCTTCATCAAAGTTTCAGACAATCATAGATTAAGCGAGTTATGTATTCAAACGGTCAGTACACACGACTAACAAACGCCTCATCACAAGTTCTAAATAGTTCTATAGCAACGAGATAAGAACGAGAACAGCTGCACAAAACATGCTCGCCATTAACCTATGCTATCTAGGGATAGTCCACGGGCTCTTGGCGCAAAACTCATTCACAAGTGCCAAGGACTAGGCAATGACCCGTAAGAGAAGAGGAGCTTGGCTTAAAAAATTTTCTGAAAAATAGTACGAAAAATTGCATAGGAAATTTCAGTGCAAGCACGAGGATCGTCCCTTAGACTATAGTATATGAATTCTCGAGATATGCTATGATTCGCACGCAATGAAAAGGTGGATTTACACTACGCCAAGCAGAAGGGAGCAGAAATTGTTTCAAGAGTGTTTTCCAGATACCAGGGGTGACTTTTCTCACCGGGTCCTTGGTATTTTCTGCTTTCGCAGAATCAACAAAAGCATATATATATATAATTTTTTTTCTCAAACTGGCTTTTTCTTTCATAAACAACTATGCTCGGGGCCAATGTTGCACCCATTTTCCAGAATTTAGAACTTTGCTTTTGAGGGGAAAACTTGAAGGTCAATTGTCTAACTCCACACTTAAAGCTTGACATAGTGTACGAATAAAGGCGGGTGCATGCAAATCACGACGAGGGTAGAGAACCATATACTAGTACTAAGGTCACCTAGAAAAAGATATGCAATTTTAAGCTTTTGAAAGTTTTTGAAACGGTGCCTACTGATATCAAGTCTTAAACATGCTTTAAGAAATACGTAAAACATGTGATAGGAGAGGGTTAGCAATGATACTGACTCAAGAGAATACACATACGAGTAAAACTATTTCAAGTCCTAGATTTTGAATCCAAAATAATGTCAATCAGTCAAGGAGTATCGTAGAAAACGAGAATTTCAATCGCAATACATAGACAGTTGAGCATGTACAATTAGCGAATATGATATGCAATGCATGTGACTATGCGCTACCCACTCCACACTTAAAATCGAGCTTAGTCCCTAAGCGAAAAATATAAAATAAGAAAAAGTGCATAGGAACTTCACTCGTGCGTGGTGACGCGATGTCTATAGAGATTAAGCGATGACTGGTGAGTGAAATACGACCTGTGAGCTTGTAGAGTGAGAATAAAAATATAGAGCTGCACAAGGTATAAGTTAGCATCGATAATCGCGAGATGAATAGAAAAATGAATGATGTGAGTAAAGGTGAACACCAATAATGGAATAACTCAAACATCAAATAAAAAGAAAGCAGTGAATAATATCCAAAAGTCAGCGTACAAATAATGAACATGAAATGCATAAACAGACTGACAAATGGCAAAAAGAAAATCAGCAAAATAAAGAAAATGTAAGGGGAACTAGCTGGCCCCATCGTCTTCGGCGTCACCATCAGATCCAAACAACCGGTCAACACTGTCAGCTTACGCAGGGGGTGCGCGGAAACTAGAAGCTCGGGGTGGTGGGGGATAGTCCAGTGAGGCATGCGCGAGCAATGCAGAAAGTGCACCCTGCTCCCAGTGTCGGTCCCTGAAGGTCTGTGCTCTGAACTCTGCAAAATCGTCCCGAAGCTAGTTGTGAGAGGCAGAAAGTTGGCTCTGAGTGGAAATAATGGGAGCAAGGCTGGCCAAAATCTGGCGCTGATAGGTCATCATCGCTCTCTGGTCGTCCCGAAACTCTAACTGGGCGGAGAAAATCTGCTGCTGAGAGGTCTCCAAGCGCGTGAGACGCTCGTCGTATGTGAGCGGGTAATGGGCAGCAGCAGGGGGAAGGGGAAAAGGGATGTGGCTGGGGGCTGGAGGCGAGTGCGCCTCGTCCATATCGACGTCATCATGCTGAGGCTGCTCCTCCTGAACTGGTGCCGGCTCGCGCGGAGGGGAGGCTACCCTGACCTGAGCCCTATCAATGCGTCGTTTCTTTGCTCCACCAGGGAGCTCGGGGTTGTGCGTCCACTGCCCGTCTCGCCCAATAAACTTGTAGAGAGAAATCTGGTCCATATTCAGGGGCAGGTACATGTCAGTCCCCTTCAGTGAGCTAAGGTCCCATCCTCGAGATTCGGCGAGCGCAGAAATAAAGAGACCACCGCCCATGGCCTTGTTGGAAGTCGATGTGGCCCATACCATCATCATTCCGCTGAGGATCTGAAAGAAATCCACTGGCCGTCCTCTGCTGAGGGAGATCATGATATCAAAGTCCGGGTTGTTGATCACAGTGGCGCCCTTAAAGCAAGTATTAATGCTCAAAGCCACAAACCGATGAATAATCTTCCAGACTGGCTCCTTGATCCCAGCAGAACCCCAACCGGATCGGAAGTAGTAATCAAACCCAAAAATAGCCTTCCAAAACTCATATCGCTCCTCAGTAGTGTATTCCCCACAAAAGCCCTCAACAGGGAATCCCAAGACCTCACAAACTTCGGCCTTGGACATAGTGTATTGCCGCCTCCCAAACTGAAATTTCCAGTGCGTCACCCTCAAAGGACTACCCTCAATTTCAAACGTCGCCATAAACTCTTCCACTAACAAGGGATATGTGGGCAATAGACGGCGCGTGAACAATATGTCTAAACCAGATTCAATAAACATGCGACGACACTGTGGCAAAATTCCCAATTCTAATTTCTCTAGAGTGGTCATGCAAGGAACGAGAGTGGGTCGTAACGTTTTCTTGGACAGAATATTTTCAAACCGGTCTCGGGGCGCAGGCGCAAAGCGGCCGGTAGTAGCCAGCGGGTAGACTTGGGCTTGGGCGGGTGGTGGTGCCGGAATGATTTCCCTGGAGGCGCTCGGAGGAGGAGCACGGGATGATGGACGGTTGTTGCGGCTAGAGGAATTCGGCCGAGTCATGGTGGAGGAGGGTGGAGGGTGGCCGGAATTTGAGATTGAGGAGGAGGGATTTGGAGTGGTGAAGGTGGACGGATGAATTGAAGATGGTCGACGGGGATGATAGGTGGTGGGGCTGACGGATGGTCGGATTGGTCCGACGGCTAGTGGTGGTCGGGCGGTTTGGACGGATGAAGTATGGCAGTCGGAGATTGGTGAGAGGCGGCGGCGGAGAGAAATTTGGAGTTGGGAAATTGTATTTCGTTAGATTAGGGTTTCAAAGGCTTGAAAAACGAAAAAGCTGCTCTGCCCGTTACAACCGACTGTAACGGGTGTAACGGGATGTCTAAAAATCACGGACCAAATTTATGCCCGTTACAACCGTTACAGTCCAGGGTGTAACGGTTGTAACGGGACTGCTGGGAATCTCGGCTATAATCCATGCCCGTTACAGCCGTTACAGTCCTGGGTGTAACGGCTGTAACGGCTCGCTTTCCTGGTTCAAAAATTTCTTTTCTTTGCCGTTTACTCCACACTTTGATTCCTGCATGCCTTACACACAAATTGTACAATGCAAAAGCAACGAAAGAAAACTTACATCGCGGGTTACTCCCTGAAGAGACCTAGTTTAATGTCTTGGCGAGACATAGCAAGGGTGGTGGTATTAAGAGCATTCTCGGGATGTCCCTTGCTGAGATACCTTCTTAAGAAGTAGGTTGTCGTCGATTCCTTCAGGAGGCGCAAGATGCTTCAGAACGTGATAGTGCTTGAGGCATTGCCCGTTGACTACCATTGATTTGCCTCCTTCAACGCTGATTTCCACATGCCCGTCTGGATGTGCTATTTCTACTGTATAGGGGCCGCTCCATTTAGTGCGCAATTTTCCTGGAAATAATCTAAGGCGGGAGTTATAGAGAAGAACTCGCTCGCCTTCGTTGAACTCTCTGCGCACGATTCTCTTGTCATGCCATTTCTTTGTTCGTTCCTTGTAAATCCGAGCATTCTCATAAGAATCAAGTCGAATCTCATCGAGCTCATGTAGCTGTAGTATTCTCTTCTCACCTGCTGCCTTCATGTCCATATTCAACTCTCTAATAGCCCATAATGCCTTGTATTCTAATTCGACTGGTAAGTGGCAGGTTTTTCCATAGACTAGTCTGAACAGACTCATACCGATAGGTGTTTTGTAAGCAGTCCTGTACGCCCACAGCGCGTCGTCTAGCTTGGACGCCCAATCTTTCCTGTGGCTCAAAACTGTCTTTCCTAGAATGCTCTTGATCTCTCTGTTAGAGATCTCAACCTGTCCACTAGTCTGAGGATGATAAGGGGTGCCAATTTTGTGGTAGACACCATACTTCTTCAACAGTGTTTCGAAATTTCTTTCCTTGAAGTGAGAGCCACCGTCGCTGATAACTGTTCTGGGCACTCCGAACCGAGGGAAAATCACCTTCTGAAACATTTTTATAACAACCTTGGCGTCGCAAGTGGGAGTAGCAACTGCCTCAACCCACTTAGAAACGTAGTCGACTGCTACCAAGATGTACTGATTACCGTAGGAAGATGGAAATGGTCCCATAAAGTCTATCCCCCATACATCGAAAAGGTCCACTGCAAGAATACTCTGCTGGGGCATCTCCTGCTGCTTAGAAATATTTCCAGTCCTCTGGCACTGATCACAGGCTTTTACGAACTCATGTGCATCCTTAAACAGCGAAGGCCAAAAGAACCCGGACTGCAGAACCTTTGTGGCTGTTTTCGAACCAGCCCCATGTCCACCGTACTGGGATGAATGGCAGTGTTCCAGAATATACGGGATCTGATCCTCGTCCACACAAGTCCTATAGAGACCGTCAGCACATAATCGATACAAGAAAGGATCATCCCAGAAGTACCTTTTAACGTCGGAGAGAAATTTCCTCTTCTGGTTGTGCGAGAGGTCGGGAGGGAGGATTCCGCAGGCCAGGAAGTTAACGAAATCTGCGTACCACGGGACATTGTCCACATCAATGTGCATCAGCTGTTCGTCCACAAGAGAGTCATTTATCGGAAGCTTGTCCTCTTCGCGGTCGAGCTCTCCTAGCTCGAGGCGTGACAAGTGATCTGCAACCAGATTTTCTGCACCCTTCTTGTCCCTATTCTCAATGTCGAATTCCTAGAGGAGGAGGACCCATCGGATAAGACGAGGTTTGGAGTCTTTCTTCGACAGCAGATACTTGATAGCAGCATGATCGGTGTAAACTATGGTCTTTGAACACAATAGGTACTGCCTGAATTTCTCGAAAGCATAGACAACAGCTAGCATTTCTTTCTCGGTGGTAGTGTAATTGACTGCTGCTCCGGCGAGGACCTTGCTGACGTAGTAAACTACGTGTAGTTTCTTGTCGATGCGCTGCCCCAAAACTGCTCCTACTGCGAAGTCACTAGCATCACACATTAGTTCAAACGGCAGCTCCCAATCGGGAGGCTGCACTATAGGAGCGGAAGTAAGAGCAGTTTTTAGACTGTTGAAAGCATTTAAACAAGAATCATTAAATTTAAACTCAGCTTCCTGACAAAGCAGATCAGTGAGCGGCTTTGCTGTCTTTGAGAAATCCTTGGTAAATCGCCTGTAAAATCCAGCGTGCCCAAGAAAACTCCTGATCCCTTTTACGTCTTTAGGCGGTGGCAGCTTTTCAATCACCTCTACCTTCGCGCGATCAACCTCGATACCTCTGTGACAGACCATGTGTCCAAGAACTATACCTTCCTGCACCATAAAGTGACACTTTTCCCAGTTCAAAACCAGGTTAGTGTCAACACAACGACGAAGAACATCAGATAGGTTAGAGAGACACGAATCAAATGAAGAACCATACACCAAAAAATCATCCATAAATACTTCCATGGTATGTTCCAAGAAATCAGAAAATATTGCCATCATGCAACGTTGAAATGTGGTTGGTGCGTTGCAAAGACCAAAGGGCATACGTCTATAAGCAAATGTGCCAAAAGGGCAAGTAAAAGTCGTTTTCTCCTGGTCCTCGGGGTGTATAGGGATCTGGAAAAATCCACTATAACCGTCGAGGTAGCAGAAAAATTTATGCTTTGCTAGACGTTCTAACATTTGATCAATAAAAGGCAAAGGAAAGTGATCCTTAAGAGTAGCCTTATTCAATTTTCTATAATCAATGCACATACGCCAACCAGTCACAATACGAGTAAGAATCAACTCATTATGCTCATTTCGTACAACAGTCAAACCTCCCTTCTTAGGGACAACGTGCACAGGACTAACCCACTTGCTATCAGCAACAGAATAAATGATGCCGGCATCTAATAATTTCAGAATTTCCTTCTTAACCACATCATTCAATTTGGGGTTCAAACGTCGCAAGGCATCCCTACTAGGTCTAGCATCATCCTCAAGGTTAATTCTATGCATGCACAAATCTGGGCTAATCCCCTTGAGGTCGTCTATAGAATATCCTAGGGCTGGTCTATGTTCTCGCAAGACAACAAGCAATTTCTGGGTCTCTACATCAGTCAAGGATGCATTAACAATCACCGGGTAGGTTGAGTTAGGGCCCAGAAATTCATACCTGAGACTTGCAGGTAGAGGTTTCAGCTCTACCGCGCAAGATTCCTTACCTGTGTCTCCTGCGGCATCAGCTGCGTCCGCACCCTCTATGCTCATGGCGTAGACATCCATCGGTATAGGGCAGCCTGGCACAACCTTGTAAGACTCAATAGAGGTTAGTGAAATTGGCTGATCAACATCAGCAGAGTCTAACACATCACAATCAGCAAGAAGACTAGGAGTTCTGCACATGTCAGGTAAATAAAAGACAACACGTTCGCTGCCAACTCGCAAAGCTATAGAACCCCTATCCATGTCAATAACAACCCTAGCAGTGTAAAGGAATGGTCTACCAAGTATAATCGGGATGTCGGTGTCCTCTGATATCTCTAGCACGACAAAATCAGCAGGGATATAAATGTTCTTCACCCTGACGGGTACGTCTTTCAGAATCCCTTTCGGGAGTCTGCAAGAACGATCCGCAAGGCGAATAGAGATATTAGTAGGAGAAAGGTCACCTAGGTTCAGTTTAGCATACAGAGAATAAGGCATGATAGACACACTAGCACCTAAATCACATAAAGCACGACGAATAGTAAGACCACCAATATCACAAGGAATAGAAAAACTCCCTGAGTCCTTAAGCTTATGCGGCATGGGAATGTGCATGGCAGCACTGCACTCCTCACTTAGAGCTACTGTCTCGGTGCCATCTATTTTCCTCTTTCCAGTCGTGATCTCTTTCATGAATTTAGCGTATGTAGGAATCTGCGTTGTAGCATCAGTGAAAGGCATAGTGATGTAGAGAGTACGAATCTTGTCCACGAATTTCATGAATTCTTTGTCTCTCCTAGCACCCTTGAGACGCTGAGGGTATGGGACTGGAGGTTTGTAAGGAGCTGGCTCCACTGTCTGCGCAGAATTTTCTTCTCGGTTTTCAGCTTCCCTCGATGTTTCACCTTCATCAAGTGCAGAATTCAAGGCTGATTTTTCTGCATGATTTCGAGTAGTTTGAGCTGGTATCATTTCGAGTTGCTTGCCACCTCGGAGTGTGATGGCATTCACCGATTCCCTGGGATGATGCTCTGGTTTCGAAGGGAGTTTCCCAGGTTCTCTATGTGCTGAATCCGCTTGTTGAGCAACCTGATTTCCTATCATTCGGATTGTCTGTTCGAGCTCTTTCACTCGTCTTTCTTGCTCTTGAGCCCTCCTTTCTGCCTCTTGAGCTCTTCTATCTGCTTCTTGGGCTCTCCTTTCTTGATCTGCCATGAACTCAGCCATCATGCCCTCCAGGCCAGACGATTCGCTAGTCTCCTGTTGCTTGGGCTGCTGCGGCTGATATGAATAGCCTCCTGAGTTCTGATTTTGCTGCCCTTGTGCTTGGTTATTGTACTGAGGCTTCGGCTGATAGGAGTTGTTGCTTTGCTCTTGAGGTCGGACGTTGTATTGCCCTCGCGGCTGGTACGGAGCATTTCCTTGCTGCTGTTTGTAGGGGAAACTCGTAGGTGCCTAATTCTGTGGTTTGTATGATAGGTTAGGGTGATTCCGGTTGGGATTGTCCCATCTATTGCCAGTTGATCCGTTCCCAAAACCAGTCCCTTGATTAGTTTGCCCAATAAAATTTGCATCCTCTTGATTCCCACTGTCATTATCTGATCCGACCACAGGGCAACTATCTGCGTAGTGAGAAGGAGAGCCGCAAATCTGACAGTATACGCCAACATGAGCTACGTCTGAGGATTTCATGGCGTTTGCTAGCTTCATATTCTGCATCCCGGTGGCAAGTATCTTCATTGAATCAGCCAACCGAGCAATGTCATTAGTGCTCTCGGCTTGGCAGAGGTCCTGCACGCCTTTCATGTCCCTGGGATTACCGCGGTCACTTGTCCAGAGATGGTAGTCTTGGGCTGCTCGCTCTATAATATCATAGGTGTCTTCTAGCGGAACTTGATTCAGTCCCCCACCTGCTGCTTGATTGATTAAGGTACGCATCCCCTGATAGAAGGTATCAATAATCTGCCACTGCTCTAGATTATGGTGTGGGCACATCCTTGTCAGCTCTTTGTACCTTTCCCAAGCGTCGTACAGAGTCTCACCATCAATAGACCGAAATGATATAATCTTATTTCTGAAATGAGATGTCTTTGATGGTGGGAAGTACTGCTGAAGGAAAGCTTCGGCCAGCCTATTGCATGTAGTAAACGTGCCCTCTGCATGGCTATCTAGCCATCTGCTGGCTTTGTCGGACAGTGAGAATGGGAATAGCCTGAGGTAGTAAGACTCTGAAGGGACCCCGTTGGTCTTCACTGTATTGCACATCTGAACGAAACGCTTGAGATGCTGGTGAGGGTCTTCATTAATCCTTCCAGAGAATTGATTATTCTGCACCATCTGAATGAGACCGGTTTTCAGCTCCCAACTATTGGCTTCTATTCCAGGTGGTGTAATAGCGGACTGAAATCCAGTGACGCGTAAAGTAGTGTAATCTCCAAGAGTTCTGCGCACTGGTTGTTGCACTTGTGGTGGCTGTCCATCTTCGACCCTTTCATTTAGTAAGGCTGGGTTCTCTGGATTAAAGGCCATTGCTGCGAAGTTTCTGTTCAGTGCTCGTAGCTGCCGAGCTTCGTTCTGGGCCTGACGATTGAACTTTCGTTGGACCGGTGTTTCGTCGTCTGAAATCTGAATCTGCTTTTTCTGTTTGAGCGCTTTCCTTGGCATGAAATAGGTAGAACCTGCAAAGACCAAGAAAAATTATGAGCGAAGAAATCACAACAGAAAAATCAGAAATCAAGTAAGGTGGAATAGTCTAAACTACACGAGTTAGATCTAATATCACACTAAACGCTGCTCCCCGGCAACGGCACCATTTTGACAAGCGTATTTTTAACCCTTTATAGATGTCAAATTATTAGTTTTAGGGGTCAAATTGCAGTCAAACAAAATTTATAATCCTTGGTAAGCCAAGGGTCGATCCTAGGAGCAGTGCGTATGAGTACTAGGCAACAAGTGACCTATTTAGCTATTCCGAATGACAAAGGTTTGATTGTTTGTAAATTGCAGAAATTAAATGGTAGAAAATTAATGGTTGTATTTAATCAGAGAAAGAATCCCAGAATCCGTACTTCACCCGTGCTAACCCCACCAATCATGCAATCATTCTACGTTAGTTATTCATGCTATCGAATATGAAATATAACCGAAATAACACTAGACAAGCTGCCCATCCACGGATCATTGTCTAGATTAATCTCAATTGTTGAACGCCGCCCATCCACGGATTATCAACGATTTTGATTTATTAAATTAAAGGTTTTCCTATTAAATCATGTACACATGACCTAACATCAATTTCATGCAATCCGGTTAATCCCTAGGGCCCATCCACCTTTCGGCATATAACCTAAATACGTTCTACCAATGCAAACATACCCTTTGATGTAAATACATGCATAGAACGATAAAATTAAGCACACAATGAAATTGAATATTCAAATCGCATAAATAATAAACTTCAATTGATCACATGAGAGTTAGGGTTACATAGCACGGGATCCGTAGGATCCCGGAATAGAGAAGACTACTCGCTATTCATGGCGATTAACCAAAAATAGTGTAATATGAAAGGAAGAAACGAATAAACCGTAGAGATTATCCTCGTTGATCCTCACGATTGAAAGCTTGTCTTCTCTCCCAAGTTAGGGTTTTTTTCTCAAGAATCAACAACCAGTCTATTCTGTTCGTGTTTCCTTATATAGACCGTTTTAAAAAGGCCGAAAAGCCCAAAAATCAAATTTAGAAACAAATTCATAATTTTCAGCCGACGGTCCCGTTACAGCCGTTACAGCCCAGTGTGTAACGGCTGTAACGGTTGAAGCCCAAATCTCGGATGCGTTTCATAGCCGTTACACCCGTTACAGCCTGGGTGTAACGGGTGACTCTTCTTGTAACGGGCGGCTCTGAAAACTCGGGTAGAAAACACAACCGTTACACCCGTTACAGCATGGTGTGTAACGGCTGGTGAGCTTGTAACGGGCAGTGCTGGCTTAATTCTGGTTTTTTTGCCTTTTTCGATCGATCTTTCCGTTCTTTTGACATTTCGACTCCAAGGAGCGATGATACGTCGATTTTACCTGAAACACTAGAGAAAGACATCAAATATAGACAATTTGCCAGGAGAATGAGCGAAATCCTTCATCGAATGTAGCGAATGATTAGTCGAAATATCGACTGATCACCTATTCATCCACAAGATCAAGAGAAAACCACCTTTACTTGTCCCTATGGAACATTTGCCTACCGGCGAATGCCCTTTGGACTTTGTAATGCGCCGGGTACATTTCAAAGATGCATGATGGCTATATTTTCTGAATTTATTGAAAAGATTATGGAAGTATTCATGGATGACTTTTCTGTTTATGGCTCGTCTTTTAAAGATTGCTTAGCTAATTTGGCTAAAGTGTTGAAAAGATGTATTGAGATGAACCTTGTTCTTAATTGGGAAAAATGTCATTTTATGGTGCACGTAGGAATAGTGCTTGGTCACTTGGTCTCTAAGAGAGGAATTGAGGTGGATAAGGCTAAAATTGAAGTCATGGAAAAATTGCCACCTCCAAAGGATGTAAGAGGAATAAGGAGCTTTCTAGGCCATGCCGGGTTGTACCGAAGATTCATTAAGGATTTCTCGAAGATTGCAAAGCCTTTGACAAACCTATTATGCAATGACACCAAGTTTCGGTTTGATGAAGAGTGCTTGGTGGCCTTCGAGAAATTGAAGGAGGCATTGATTTCGGCTCCAATTATTCGGCCTCCAAGGTGGGATTTGCCCTTTGAGCTCATGTGCGACGCTAGTGATTATGCTATTGGGGCGGTCCTTGGACAAAGGGTGGACAAGAAACTTCATGCCATCCACTACACAAGCAAAGTTCTCAATGGAGCCCAATTGAATTATACCACTACCGAGAAAGAACTTCTTGCTATTGTGTACGCTTTTGATAAGTTTCATCCATACCTAGTGGCTTCGAAGGTTATAGTATTCACGGATCATGCGGCAATCAAGTACCTCTTGGCAAAGAAAGATTCCAAGCAAAGATTGATAAGATGGATTCTATTGCTCCAAGAATTTGATATAGAGATCAAAGATAAAAAGGAGGTGGAAAATGTGGTAGCCGACCACCTATCAAGGCTAGAGGAAAATGAAGAGATTGAAGAGGATACTAGACCTATGAATGACTCCTTTATTGGAGAGCAACTCATGAGAGTTGAGGCGGAGGCCCTCCCATGGTATGCGGATTTTTTTAACTTCGTGGTTTGTGGGATTATCCCTCACGACATGAACCACCATCAAAAGAGAAGTTCTTGTCCGAGACCAAGAGATACTATTGGGATGAGCCCTATCTATATAGGCTTTGCACAGATGGATTGTATAGGACTTGCATCGCCGAAGAAGAAATGCGGAACATTCTTTACCATTGTCATTCATCACAATATGGAGGACATGGTAGTGGAGCAAAGACGGCGTCGAAAGTCCTACAAAGCGGTTTTTATTGGCCAACTCTCTTCGGGGATGCTTATGAATTCGTGAAAGCTTGTGATCAATGCCAAAGAACGGGGAATATCTCAAAGAGGCATGAAATGCCCCAACAAAGCATCCTCCCGGTCGAGATATTTGATGTATGGGGCATTGACTATATGGGCCCTTTCCCTTCTTCATACGGAAACAAATATATATTGGTCGCGGTTGATTACGTCTCCAAATGGGTTGAGGCCGTCGCTTCCCCTACTTGTGATGCCAAGGTGGTCACCAAGCTCTTCAAGAAGATCATTTTTCCAAGATTTGGAGTGCCGAGGACCGTCATAAGTGATGGTGGTTCACATTTCAAGGAAAAGCATTTTGAGGCCTTACTTCGCAAATATGGAGTTAGTCAAAAGGTTGCCACGCCTTATCACCCACAAACTAGTGGGCAAGTGGAAATTTCAAATCGAGAAATAAAGGCAATCTTGGAGAAAACCGTGGGGAGCTCGAGGAAAGATTGGTCATCGAAGCTAGATGACCAAAATTTGACGCGCGTCGTTTGACGCGTCAAACTTAATTTTTATTTCTTCCTGCAAGAAACTAGTTAGTGGCAAGCAGGGTCGAACCCAAGAGAGCTGGTGTTGTTGAAGCTGTAACTGTAAAACAATTAAAAAGGGGGTTTTTAGAAGTAAGTATCGTAAAAGCAGCAGAGAAACGAATAACGGGGATTTCAATCAGCGAGAAAGTTCAGTCTAGGGTTTTTATTGTGACCCGTTTATCATAGATATCTGATGATCAATTTTATATCTCTAAGCGTGGTTGTTCCGACAAAGGTAACAACCCAAGTATCCCGACAAAGGTGATACGCCACAATCTAACCCGACAAAGGTGTTAGTCTTCTAGTTCTTTCCTAAACTTAATAATCCGACAAAAGTATTATTTAGCCTAGATGTTACGATATACCTTTACGACAAAGTTTCCAGTAGATATTAACGATAAGAGTTAATTGCTCAGTTAAGCTTTGCGACAAAGCTTCCACTTAACCTGACAAGTCTATTCATGTGATGAAGCAAGAACTAGTAAAATATAAAATAGAATTATGAACAAAAAATCTCAAAACGTGTTCACAACGTACGAAATCCTAAACCGAAAGAGAAATTTAGCTACTCATTGTCATGAAGCAATAAACAAATATTTTTGAGTGAAAGTAGAAATTCTCTTCTCTATCGTTGAAAGCTTGATCTCCTCTCGAGCCGTCTCTTCAATTCTGGGAATTCGCGATCTGGGAATGTGGTCTCAATTTTTGATGTCGAAAACCTAATTTATCAGAAAAAGTTTCTAATTTTGTTTTGGGCCAGATTTCCAAATCCCGGTTTGCTGACGTCAGCCGCAGACGAAGCACATTTTAGCGCCGCGGACGCTGAACACTTTAACGTCCGCGGATGATCCGATTAATCTTGCCTGCGTCCGCGACCCGGTCTGAGATGCATTTCTTCTTTTGCTCGTCAGTCTTGACTTTGGCTCTCGATTCGACTCCATGAACTCCATGTGATGATTTTAGCACCGAAATGCCGTCTTTAAGCGCATATTCCTTCCAGAGCTTCCGAAACACCTGAGATGCAAACAACACTGAAAAGTAACTGTTCGTATCAAAAAGGTATCGAAATTGACGGGATTACTTGATTCGACGAGTCGTATAAATACGACTCATCAAACCACCCCACACTTAAACTTGTTCGTCCCGAACAAGAACTCAGTCATAGAAGGAATAAAAAGACATCACACTCGTTCTTCGATGTCTTGAATAGATGCATATGAATATGAGTTGCTAGTCTAAACTTGCTTTTCTACGCATGGCTCAATCATTACTCAAATCATCATGCTCAATCATGGAATTAACTTGATACGTGTTACCTCAGAGCTGAAATCCAAATCAATTCGGATGTCTGGGAGATAGTCCTTTTTAAACCCATGAACTGCACTCTTGGTTCCGAACTCTTGTTATATGGTTACGCTTCATTGTTTCTTCTTGCACGTGATTGATTCGAGGTTTAAGGTGTTTGAGTACTTTTTGGACAGCTTGTAGTGACTCGGTTTGATGTATCAATGGGACACTTCACTTTATTGCGGTGTAAGATTTCACAATTGATCGAATTTGTTTCCGTGTGTTGCGGATTGTGATTGCTCGAACCTACTTGCTCTCACTCATCATTGTCCTTTTGACGCGAGTCAAGCCAAGGGTCGCTTGACTATTTTCCCGGCTACTTGGACTAGAGTTTGGACGGTGTGATGTATTCCCGTCCCGACCAACCGCAAAAGTACCGCAGTGGCGGAGTAGACTCGTAACCATGTCACCTCGAAGTGCTAGCCTCCACGAAATCCACATAACCATATAACTTGAGTTTGGTCCTTTGAATGTTCTGTCAGGTCTCTCTAGGACGTTTCTATCAACTCCACATCCCTGTTTATCTCAGCTCAAAGGACACGTAATGGGTTAAATTCACAAGTAAGAGCATAATTCGAATTTCACGAGAGAAGTGCATTTAATCAGCTCATCTATTTCACATCAACATTCAATATTACATATTCAAGAACAGAAGAGAGATTTCATGCTTTCATAGTTTTTTTTAATGAAAACGTGTTGACACAGTGCATATGCAAGGAAAATAAACGTGCTGACACGACTGACTGACTCTCCCACCCCACACTTTTGAACCAAGTCGTGTCCTCACGGTACGACTTTAGTTCAAAGACAAACAAACAAATGCAACACAACAAAAAGGGAAAGAAAATAGAAATAAAGAACATCAGGACTCCCCTAGTCTGCGTCTGAAGATGGCAACTGTGGTGGAATCATGTACGCTGGGGGAATAGGCTAATCCGGTGTCCATCCTGGTGGGGCTGGGACTGGCTGAGCTCCCGGCATCACGTGGTACATCACTCTATAAGTGTTGAACGTTATGTCCAACTGTTCCTGTGGAAGCTGTGCTGGCTGGGGAGCGGGCTGAGGCTGCTCTTGAGTACGGCGACGACGAGGCACAGAAGGACCTGCCTCGTGTGCATGGCTGCGATGCCTCTCAGCAGGTAACGGCTGATGATACTCAGCCACTGCATGGTATGTCCAGGCAAACTGATCCGGAACGGTGGGTCTCTTCTTGATCGCCTTCATGGCGGAGAAGGCCCTCATAGTCAGAAACTCTGCAGGAATGATCTGATGGTCCAAAGCAGGCTGCCCGTGCAGACGGTGCAGCAAATACGTGATCATCCCGCCACAAACGATCGGTCCTGAGGGTGAACGACCATCCCAGAAGAGGCATAGCAAATGGCAGAAGTTTATTTGCATGCCCTAGTCCATAGCGCTGAGGCAGATCATGTCGGTGAAGGTGAGCTTGTCTATCCCATTCACCCTAGCAAAGACAGCATTCCCCAGCAGCTTCTGAATGTAGAACAGTACTGGGTCTTGTATGAAATTCACTCTCGTCTTGCTTGGAATGAATGTACATGTATCTGGGATTCGAAGCCTTCCCCAGGCATGCATCAGCGCAACCTCGTCGCGAATCCATTCTCCTCCTGCCTCCCATCCGAACACCTCTCTGATCTGTGGAGGAGTAGTGGTGTGCCACACTCCTCGATGTCTGTAAGCGATCCCCTCATGATCTTGCTGCCCGATGTAGCGAAAGGAGGCTAGGAACTCACAAGTATCCTCTACATCGATCTCGCTGTGGAGGGTCAAAAGTCCTGGCCAACCACTGACTGTCAGCAACTCGCGGACTCGGTCCTCGAATCCGGTCATCCCAAGAAATTCGGCGTCTACAAATCTGCTCGCTGCATGATCGCGGGCCACGAACCCCGCGTATAACTCTTCGAATGTGGGTTTTCGGGGTGCCATGACACTGCAAACAAGAAACAGGGACATAATTAGACCAGGATAGGAAATTAAACCAAAAGATTGGACCGGTCAACACTGGTCAACGCATGCCGCGGATCATGCACAATTTAAGTGTGTCATCCGCGGTCGTAAAATTGTCTTCATCCGCGGAGATAAAATAGGCGTGGTCCGCGGCGATCCTACAGATTCAATCCCAGATCGTCGATCGAGTCCTTCGACCGGAATTCTCAAATCCAAATCACAATTGAGCACGTAGCAACATAATATACTCCAAGATGATTCAAACACCACAATCCAACACCAATTGTCCATGATACGAAGCAAATCCACCTAAGCTTGAAAACCCTAAAAATCCCACTAGAAAACCCAAAAAATACCTCAATTCCGCGCAGGTTGTGTGGTGAATCGGGCACAAACGAGGCTAGGTGAAACTCTGATGGCGGGGATTGTAGCTTGGCGACGGTGGCGATCGGTTGAAAGAGGTGGCCGGTTGCAATGTGATGAGGAGTTGGGTTTGGAAGAGTGAAAGAGAGAAGAGTGTGAAATTGGGTATTAGGGTTTCGAGTCAAACTACTCCGCGGACTGTGACCATTTAATCTCCGCGGTCAATCCATAATCTATTCTTCATCCGCGGACTTTATATTCAAATGATCCGCGATCCTCTCTGACAAAAACTATTTTTCCGATCAAACCTATTCCGCGGACGATGTGCATTTTATCGGCGCGGTCAATACTTAATCTCGTCATCGTCCGCGGGATTAACGTCTTCGTAACCCGCGATCCCGTCTGAGGAAAACGCCTCTTCCTGCATAAAAATAAATTTCTTTCCCACAAGACAATGTGTAAACACGACTAAAGACTCAAATAAACAGAACATGAAATAAAAGTGAAAGAAAGAAAAAAAATAAAAAAAATGAAAAATTTGCCGGGCTGCCTCCCCGTGAGCGCCTTTGTTTTACGTCATTGGCTCGACGGTACCTCATTTATGCTTCAGTGGGAGGTTCGGCGAGCTCGTATTCCTGATCAGGTACTTCGACTTCACCTTGGTAGTGCTTCACCCGTTGTCCATTAACCTTGAAATTGTCTCCATTTTTCGGGTTCTTCAGCTCAAGTGCTCCGTGGTTAAAAACCTTCGTGATCGTGTAGGGACCTGTCCATCTTGAACGCAATTTGCCAGGCATAAGTCGTAAGCGTGATGAAAATAAAAGTACCTGCTGGCCAATCTCAAAAGAGCGTCGTAGAATGAACTTGTCATGGTACAGCTTAGTCCGTGCCTTGTAGTCTGATTGGCTATCATACGCCTCTAGGCGCAGTTCCTCAAGCTCACAGAGCTGTAACTTCCTTTCTAATCCTGCTGTCTTCAAATCAAAGTTGCACGTCTTAAGTGCCCAGAAGGCCTTGTGCTCGAGCTCGACTGGGAGGTGACACGCCTTTCCATACACCAGCCGGAACGGCGAGGTGCCTATCGGTGTCTTGTAGGCTGTCCGGTACGCCCAAAGTGCATCATCGAGCCTCTGACTCCAGTCCTTCCTAGTCGGTTTTACCATCTTTTACAAGATCCCTTTGATTTCTCGGTTGGAGATTTCTGCCTGTCCATTAGTCTGAGGATGATAAGCTGTGGAAGTACGGTGGTGAACGTGGTACTGTTTCATAGTTGCCACCATCATTCGGTTGCAGAAATGCGTCCCCTGATCACTGATAATAGCTTTAGGCACTCCGTATCTGCAAAATATGTTAGTGCGGAGAAAATCTATAACAGTTTTAGCATCATCGCACCGAGTAGCCTTAGCCTCTACCCATTTAGATACGTAATCCACAGCGACAAGAATATATAGAAAACCAAACGATGCAGGAAATGGACCCATGAAATCAATCCCCCATATGTCAAACACATCATCAACTATAATAGGCATTTGGGGCATCTCGTTCCTAGCAGAAATATTACCTACTCTCTGGCATCTGTCACACTTCTTACAATGATCATAGGCATCTATAAACACATGTAGCCAGTAGAAACCACTATCTAATATCTTTCTGCTAGTCCTCTTGGGGCCAAAGTGACCACCACATGCATGCTCATGACAGAAACTAAGCACAGAAGCAATTTTGTTGTCAGGAATACACCGTCTAAGTATCTGGTCTACGCCAATTTTCCATAAATACGGGTCATCCCACATATAGTATTTAGAATCGTGCTTAAGTTTCAGACATTGAGCTTTCGAGTAAGAGGGTGGAAATGTACCTCCGACCAGGTAGTTCACGATGGGAGCATACCATGGTACTTTACCTGTAAGGGCATACAAGTGCTCGTCTGGGAAGGACTCTGTGATGTGCCCCGCATCCTCTTCTCGTACTAATCGGCTCAAGTGGTCAGCTACAGTGTTCTCTATCCCCTTCTTATCCTTGATTTCTAGGTCGAATTCCTGTAGCAGCAAAATCCATCTAATCAGCCGTGGCTTTGCCTCCTTCTTCGTCATCAGATACCTGATAGCTGCATGGTCAGAGAAAACAACTACTTTAGTACCAAGCAGATAAGACCGAAATTTCTCCAAGGCGAAAACTACTGCTAGTAATTCTTTCTCAGTGGTCGAGTAGTTTCGCTGAGCTGCATCCAGCGTTCTTGAAGCGTAGTAAATCACTACAGGCTTTTTATCCATCCTCTGGCCTAGTACAGCTCCCACAGCATAGTCGCTGGCATCGCACATAATCTCAAATGGCTGGTCCCAGACTGGTGCTCGAATGATAGGCGTGCTGGTAAGTGCCTGTTTCAGTTCGTCGAAAGCCTCCCTGCATGAATCTGTAAACTCAAAAGGAACATCTTTCTGCAAAAGGTTAGATAAAGGCAGAGCCTTCTTCGAAAAATCCTTAATAAATCGACGGTAAAAACCATCATGCCCAAGAAAAGATTTTATATCACGCACCGTAGAAGGATAAGGTAGAGTAAGAATTAAGTCAATTTTTGCTTTATCAACCTTAATACCTTCGTGCGAAACAATATGACCGAGGACCACACCATGAGTAACCATAAAATGACACTTCTCATAATTGAGCACTAAATTCATAGAAACGCAACGCTCTAGTACTCTACTCAAGTTATCCAAACATGCATCGAAAGTGTCACCATACACATTGAAATCGTCCATAAACACCTCAATAAAAACACCTATCATGTCAGAAAAAATGCTAGTAACCACCCGCTGAAAAGTACCGGGTGCGTTACACAAGCCGAAAGACATACGTCGAAAAGCAAACGTACCAAATGGACATGTGAAGGTGGTCTTTTCCTGGTCCTCAGGTGCAATGGGAATTTGATTATAACCAGAAAATCCATCGAGAAAACAAAAATAAGGCTTACCTGCTAGCCTGTCAAGCATCTGGTCAATAAACGGAAGAGGAAAGTGATCCTTACGCGTCACGGCATTCAGCTTTCTGTAATCGATGCACATGCGCCATCCGTTCTTGACTCTCGTAGTCACCAACTCACCCGCAGCATTCCTCTCAACTGTGATTCCTGTCTTTTTCGGGACTACGTGCACTGGACTCACCCACTGACTGTCTGAAATCGGGTAAATCACGTCGGCATCCAGCAATTTCTGAATTTCTTTCTGCACTACCTCCATCATGATCGGGTTCAGCCTCCTCTGAGGCTCTCTGGAAGTCTTAGCTCTATCCTCCAGCAAGATACGGTGCATGCACACAGTTGGGCTGATTCCTCTGATATCTGCAAGCGTCCATCCAATAGCGAGCTTGTGGCTGCCTAGCACCTCGATCAATCGCCTCTCCTGGTCTGTTTCTAGCCCGTTTTTTATGATGACCGGCAGCGTGTTATTCTCCCCCAAAAATGCATATTTCAGGTGCTCAGGTAGAGGTTTCAGTTCCAGTTTCGGTGCCTGCACAGTAGAAGGCAAAAACACGTTAGATTTAAATAAACGAACCTCATTAACTTTATACCTGGGTGTGAGAGGTTCCGCGATCTCCAGTTGAGATAGCACATCAAGAATCGTCTCAGCAAACTCGTAGGAGTCCTCATGTGAGTAAACTGCATTTTCTAGTGTGAGCTCGAGTGGGTCTGCTCTCCTTTCCGGTCTCACCTCCTGGACTAGATCTTCCAGTGTATCTAGTGCGTGTACCGATGCAAAATCTGGTGGGTGCTTCATCGCTTGAAAAATGTCGAAGCGAATCACTTCACCCTCCACCTCCATAGACAGTGTGCCACTGTCGCAGTCGATCTTCATCTTTGACGTCTTTAAGAATGGGCGACTGACAGGCCGTCGTTGTACCTGCAAATCTAAATTTATATTTTCCTTGCTGAAAACTGTGGGTTAGAACAGTGGCAAGCAAGGGTCGAACCCAAGGGAGCTAGATTGGTTACTACTTTGTTCTGAAAGAGAGAAACAAGAAAATTGGGTGAGAGTAAAGGTTAGTGAACAATAGCAAGTCCCGAAAATAAGAGAGATGTATCAATCAGAGAAGATATTCAGGTTACTGTTCACGGCCAGAAGTACTGTTCATCCGCGGACACTGTTCATCCATTCTGCGCATCTGTTTTGACTTCGGCTCTCGATTTGACCTTCCAAATGACCTCGGATGCTCTCGGTGTGAACTAGAGAGTTGTAGGGAATTGAGTCAGCTACGCAACGCCATGTAGCTCGTATTTTTCTGATCAAAGGTCCATTCCTAGTGCTCCGTCGAGCGTCCAAAGGTCTGATCTGCCATTGTGGTGTTTTTGGCATAAAATGCCGCCTTTAATGCACGTTTCCTCCTAGAGCTTCCGAAACACCTGAAATGCAAAACAACACTAAGAAGTAACTATTTGCATAATAAAGTGCTGGAATTGATGAGAATTGTTGACTCGATGAGTCGTATAAATACGGCTCATCAGTGACCTAATAAAATAGGAGCGTGATCCGTCGGGTCGCTGCTGTCCATCTTAAGCACGTAGAAATCAGCGGGGAACACCAGTTTGCTGCTGTCCTCAATTTTACCTTCTGGTTGCTTGCATGATCTGTCTGCCAGCTGTATGGTAAGACCTGCAGGTTCTAATGGACCAATACAAAGAAAGGAATAGATAGAATATGGCAATACATTGATTGAAGCACCAAGATCGAGCATGCAATTCTCAATGCGAATATTACCAATGGTGCAAGGGATGGTGTAAGTACCGGGGTCACCGCATTTAGGAGGTACCTTCCGCTGAATAACAGCTGAGACGTTCTTACTGAGTAGTTCCTGGTCGACGCCAGTGGAACGTCTTCGGTTGATGCACAGCTCCTTTAAGAACTTCACGTAGCGCGGAATTTGTTTGATCGCCTCGAGGAGTGGGATGTTAATTTCCACCTTGCTAAATAGTTCCCAAACTTCTCGATCAATCATATGTTTCTTTGAAGCTCTGACCTACACAGGAAACGGGAGAGAACGATCAGATTTGAAATTTTCGTCAGACCGGGTCGCGGGAGGTGTACATTTTATTTCCATCCGCGGACCGTTAAACTCTTCTTGGTCCGCGCCTGTAACTTGGTCCTCGTCCTTGGAAACCTGTTCCACCGCGGGCTCTTTGCATTTTATACCCGCGGGCGCTGAGCATTTTATCTGACCGCGGACGGCATTAAAATGCTCTTCGTCCGTGATCTGGTCTGAGGCGGACCCCTTTATTGCGTTGTTCAAATCTCTCCCACTTCGCAGTGTGACTGCATTCACGTTTCCCCGCGGGTTAGGTATGGTCTGTGATGGTAGCCTTCCCGGTTCATTCTTGAGCTCAGAAACTGTAGTGGCTAGCTGAGACATCTGCTTGGATAGCTCGGAGATTGCGCCATCGGTTTTGGCCTGATTCTGCTGTACCATGGCGGCCAGTTGCTGGTTGCTAGCTGTCAGCTCCTTCACGACGTCCTCTAAAGATTTGCTGATGCTCTGGCTACTAGGTCCTGCCTGGTTGTAATTCTGCCCACGTTGCTGATACTGGCTCTGATTATTATAGTTGTTGTAGCCTCCCTGTTGTTGGCGGTTTGGTGGACGATAGTAACTGGACTGCTGGGCTTGTTGAGGGGCTATCTACTGTACTGATTCCCTCGGCGCATTGTTATCATTCCTCCAGCCTTGACCGTTGGCTCCTTGCCCGTACTGTCTGCTCGGTCCAGTCCGATTGCCATAGTTCTGGTAATCGCCCACTGCATTGACTTCGCCCTGGTCGTCCTCCACTAAAGTCGGTCACGCGTCCGTTTTGTGGTCTAATGCTCCACAAAACTCACATGGTTTGGCTTGAACCGGCTGCCTCCTGATGACCTGCTGCATCATCTCTTTGAGTTGTTTAATTTCCTCGGCCATAGTACCAGATAGGGGCTCGACTTGTGAGACGTTCCTGGTCCGACTGAACTCTTCTTCGTTGTTGGACTCGTCTTGGAACCTTGCATTTTCAGCCACTTCCACTATCTTTCTTCGCACACCGGCTGGAGTAAGTCTCATGAGGGTTCCTCCTGCCGAGGCATCCAGCAGCTTTCTGTCCAGCTTCCTCAGTCCATTGAGCATATATTCTACGATTAGTTTTTCTGGGAGTCCGAGGTTGCAACAGCTTTGCTACAGGGCGTTGAACTTTTCCACGTACTCATACATTGTCTCATTCGGCCCTTGTCTGAGATCTTGCAATTGCTTGCGTACCTGCATTGCTCTGCCCGCTGGGTAATACTTATCCAGGAACTTCTTCTACATCTATTCCCATGTCTGGATGCTGCCTGAAGACAGAGACAAAAACCAATCGTTAGCAGCATCTACAAGTGAGAAATAGAAGGCTTTTAATTTAAAGTCCTCCACTTCGACTCCATGTGGCTTGAGGTTCTGGCAGATTCCATGATAGCGCTGCAGGTGTGTAGTTGCGGACTCTCCTTGGCGTCCCGAGAACTTGGGCAGGTTATGAATAACTGCCGTGTTGATGGCTATTTCCTCAAGTTCTGGTCCCTCTAAAATGTACCAAGGCTGATTTCGGAAGTGTGGAGCAGACAACTCTCCCATGGTGGCCCCTTGAAGGTAGTCCTCTTCCTCTCTGAAGACCGGCTGTTGTGGAGGCCGTGGAGGTCGTTGATACTGCTGCTGAGGTGGGTATTGTGGGTAAGGCTGAGGTGGGTATTGTGGATATGGCTGTGGGGGGTATTGTGGATATTGTGGGAATGGTTGCTGTTGATATGGTTGTGGTGGATATGGGACAGCTCCGTGTGGTGCGACCGGGGGTCTTTGGTTTACTGGGGCAGCCCCCCTGTTTTCTCCATTCTGAACCATCTGATTTTCATGCTGTGGAAGTAGCCCTCCCATGTCCTGCATGCCTTGCTCGACTTCCTCGTTGTTTTCACCAACCTGGCTACCTGCATGAGACATAGTGAAACAAGTAGAAAGCACGAAAAAATAGCTAAATAAAAACAAACAAGAATTAAAAACAAAAAAGAAACAGCTTCACCGAAGCGCAGCTCCCCGGCAACGGCGCCAAAATTTGACGCGTCAAACTTAATTTTTATTTCTTCCTGCAAGAAACTAGTTAGTGGCAAGCAGGGTCGAACCCAAGAGAGCCGGTGTTGTTGAAGCTGTAACTGTAAAACAATTAAAAAGGGGGTTTTTAGAAGTAAGTATCGTAAAAGCAGCAGAGAAAGGAATAACGGGGATTTCAATCAGCGAGAAAGTTCAGTCCAGGGTTTCTATTGTGACACGTTTATCATAGATATCTGATGATCAATTTTATATCTCTAAGCGTGGTTGTTCCGACAAAGGTAACAACCCAAGTATCCCGACAAAGGTGATACGCCACAATCTAACCCGACAAAGGTGTTAGACTTCTAGTTCTTTCCTAAACTTAATAATCCGACAAAAGTATTATTTAGCCTAGATGTTACGATCTACCTTTACGACAAAGTTTCCAGTAGATATTAACGATAAGAGTTAATTGCTCAGTTAAGCTTTGCGACAAAGCTTCCACTTAACCTGACAAGTCAATTCATGTGATGAAGCAAGAACTAGTAAAATATAAAATAGCATTAAGAACAGAAAATCTCAAAACGTGTTCACAACGTACGAAACCCTAAACCGAAAGAGAAATTTAGCTACTCATTGTCATGAAGCAATAAAAAAATATTTTTGAGTGAAAGTAGAAATTCTCTTCTCTATCGTTGAAAGCTTGATCTCCTCTCGAGCCGTCTCTTCAATTATGGGAATTCGCGATCTGGGAATGTGGTCTCGATTTTTGATGTCGAAAACCTAATTTATCAGAAAAAGTTTCTAATTTCGTTTTGGGCTAGATTTCCAAATCCCGGTTTGCTGACGTCAGCCGCGGACGAAGCACATTTTAGCGCCGCGGACGCTGAACACTTTAACATCCGCGGATGATCCGATTAATCTTGCCTGCGTCCGCGACCCGGTCTGAGATGCATTTCTTCTTTTGCTCGTCAGTCTTGACTTTGACTCTCGATTCGACTCCATGAACTCCATGTGATGATTTTAGCACCGAAATGCCATCTTTAAGCGCATATTCCTTCCAGAGCTTCCGAAACACCTGAGATGCAAACAACACTGAAAAGTAACTATTCGTATCAAAAAGGTATCGAAATAGACGGGATTAGTTGATTCGACGAGTCGTATAAATACGACTCATCAACGCGCTATGGGCCTATCGTACGGCGTTCAAGACCCCTATTGGAATGTCTCCCTTCGCCTTATATATGGGAAACCGTGCCATTTGCCGGTAGAATTGGAATACAAGGCGATGTGGGCAATAAAACTCTTGAATATGGACATACAAACGGCGGGAGATAATAGGGTCCTTCAACTCCATGAGTTAGAGGAAATAAGGAATGAAGTCTACGAAAGTGCAAGGATCTATAAAGAGAAGACTAAGAAATGGCACGACAAGAAAATCTTTCGTCGTGAGTTCAAAAAGGGGGAGAAGGTCTTACTCTTTAACTCTAGGCTCAAGTTATTCCCGGGAAAGTTGAGAAGCCGGTGGAGTGGTCCATTTATTGTCCACAAGCCTCACAAGGATGGACATGTAGAATTGCTCAACAATGATGGAACCACCTTTACGACAAATGGACAACGGCTAAAGCACTATAGAGAGGAAATACGGGATGAACAAAATGTCACCTACTCTTTGACCGACCCATAGAGAGCTATTATCCGCTTGAGGAGGGATCCTAGCTATGGACTCCTCAAGTGTGCTTCTTAGTGAGGGAAGGATCGGCTCGGTCTTTTCCAAGACGTTAAACTAGGCCCTCACGGGAGGTACCCGGTTTGTAAGTTGTCCATCTATGCGCGTTTACTCTCCTATATGTTTGGCATGAGAACATTGAACTTTGAATGCAAACTTGGTGCTAGGACGGTTTAAAATGTATGTTTAGGTGTGCTTGGTGTGGAATATGCTTGCATGAAAATATCTAGATGGTGGTGATGTCTTAAGTGTGGAGTGTGTTATCCTAGCTTGCTATTTTGTCGAAAATCGTATGAATGCTAGTGATTGCTTGGTGGATCTGCTTTTTGTATCAATTTATAGAGATAGTTTGGTTTAAGTGTGGAGTTGGGTTCTGGTTAGAATGATTAAATCGCCGAAATCAACGCTGAAAATGGTTGAGCCCAGAATCCAGCCGACCGGCTGGGTTTTAGGTCTCAATTTCAGCCGGCCGGCTGAGATTTCTCATTGAAAAGAGTTTGAATCGGCCGAGTTGAGCCGGTCGGCTCGGAACCCAGTCGACCGGCTGAGTTTGCCTTAACCAAACCATTCCATTTTTCATTCAGCTCGGCACAGTTGAGTCGGTCGGCTTGGAACTCAGCCGACCGGCTGAGTCTATCATTGCCCATATCATTCACCACGGCCGAGTTGAGTCGGCCGGCTCGATACTCCGCCGACCGGCTGAGAAATCCTTAGCCAAATTGCTATTTCTCCATTTGAGTCGGCACAGTTGAGCCGGTCGGCTCACATTTCAGTCGACCGGCTGAAAATTGCTTAACTAAACTCAGTCGGCCTTCCTCCCCCGACTCACTTCTCATTTTTGCAGGAAAAACCCTAACTCCGCCGAATCGCCTCCCATCAATCCGTCATACGACCAACCATCCCGTGCACTCGCCACCACCTCGCCTCACCATCCCACACCGTCCGCCTCCCAGCCAACCGTCCTAGCCGCCGTAAAACCCAATCTCCATTTTTCCGATTTTGAAGACCACCCTCTCCGATCTCCCAATCTAGCCGTTGAATCCTCCCGTGCTCTTCACCAAAAACACTCACCAGCCTCCCGCCTACAAAACCCCATAATCAATTCCATCATCCGAGCATTCCCCAAAATCCCCCAGAAAATCCGAACCCTAATCCAGATTTCAGCCGACCGGCTGAATCTCACTTCCATTTTAGCCGACCGGCCGAGTTCTGTGTAGCCCAAATTTTGGTTTTTCCTCTTCGTTCAATCATGCTTCAAACCGGATCATCGTCCAAATCCACTGCAAAAGGCAAGGAGGTTGCCTATGAGCCGACTCAGGACGTTCGTGTCGACGATTCTTCCGAAAGTGACGGGGATGATTTGCCCCTTATCGGGTGAAAGAGGAGGCTTTTACGGGCTTCACTGAGGGATTTGAGCGAGGGTGAGGAAGAGGAGTCCCCTCCACCTTCACCTCCCCGACCGAAGAAGACCAAGCCCCCCAAGGGAACTCCCTCCACCGCCAAGAAACCAACGAAGAAAGCCCCGGGTCCTCTCGACATTTGAGTACCTTCGCCACCACCCATTCCTAGAGCACCCTCGCCCCTCCAGTAGCTGCTCCATCTACAGCCATTGTGCCCGTCGTGGCAAGAGAAAGCCCGTATAGAGGTCCATTACCTTCGCCCACCCCTTTCCCTTTCTCCGAGCCCATTGCATTTACGAATGCAAAGCACATCGAGAATTACAACCGGATCACGGAGAATTACAAGCCTTAGTGACCCTTTACCTCGACATGAGTATACTTGGGGAGGAGGTAGCACATGAGGTACGCTCCAAATTACAGTTTGTTGGTATTAATCATCTATTCCATGATGATCCGGGGACCTACCCGAGGTTGGTGAAGGAGTTTTTATGCTCATTTGAGAATGGGAAGGATGAGGATGATCATCGGGTTTGGAAGTTTACGCTAGGGGGCAGGGATTTCCAGATCAGGGAAAATGTGATTAGGGAATGGCTTTATTTCCCGCTTCCGATGCGTGCACCGGCGAGCTTTGATGAGCACCGGCAGAACCGGTTTTGGAAATAGATTTCGGGGCGACAAGAGTGGTTTACCCCTTCCTATAATTCCTCAGCTATTACTACTCCAGCTTGGAAGGTGATCCACCACGCCATAGCCATCGGATTTAATATCCGTACAGAGCTCGCTCGCTCGGTGTCCTATCCTGACATGGATGTGATGATGGAGATTGAGTTTAGGCACAAGGCCGATTGGTTCGCCATCCTTGGCTCCAGATTCGAGGGCTATGTTGGCAAGTCCTCGCGGAACCTTTCCTTGGGAGGAGGATCCCTCATTACTCTGATTGCCTTGGGGTGTAACTTCACCTTCGGCCACGATGGATGCCCGAAGCCACTTAAGAGGATTCTCGACCTTCCTACTATGAAGTCTATGCACATAGTGCACGCAGATGGTGTCACTTGGAAGGTAGATAATAGGCCTCACAAGGGCGAGCTTCGACGCTCCGCTGGGAGGAAGAAGGAGGCCTACAAGATGCGGAACAGCCTCTACTACCGTCTTAACCTCACCCCTTCTCCTCCAGCCTCGCCTCCTCCTGCCCCGCCTCTCGCTCCTGCCCATGATCCTCCCCCGGCCGATGACCATGAGGAGGTTCCCCATGAGGAGCCCGCAGAAGCGATCCCCCCCTCCCGTTGCTGATGATTTGACTGCATGGAGAGAGAGGGTCTCCTCCGACATTGCTGATTTGAGGAGTGGCCTGGCCCGACTAGAGGAGTTTGCTAGAGATGAGACTATGAGAGCTCGCCGGGAGTCGGAGTGGATCCGCACTGCACTCGAGTCTATGATGAGAGGTCCGACTGCCCCAGTTGCCCCAGTACCTGCTGTTTCCCGTGCCCCCTCTCCTTTGCCTCCCGCACCATCTGCAGACGCTATAGAGGAGGACGAGGGAGACTCTGATGGAGAGACCGCCTCGGGAGACGAAGGAGCTTCCACTGATGAAGAGACCCCATCGGGAGGTGACGAGAGGGGATCTTCACGTTCTAGTACTTGTTGATCATGCTTGTATTTGATATTTTGGTGTTTGCCTAGTTGGATCATGTACTTGGATGTTAAGTCGCCTTTTGGCGCAATTTTGATGATGGATGCCATTTTGATGATATTCCCATTACTTGCCTTTGGTTATATGCTATATTCATTATCATATTGACGGTGTTTACCATTTATACTGCTCACTCTACAGGATATACATTACATATTCTCATCATGTTCAAAACACCTTCTTTATCTACAATTGCAACCAAGAGGTTAATTCTCACTCTCATGGGTTATATCACCGGCTCTACAAATGAGGGGAGTTCCTATGTGCCTTTGCCTTTATTTTATCATTCTTTACGCTTAGGGACTAAGCTTGAATTAAGTGTGGAGTGGTTTGATGCGCATAGTTCACATGTTTACATGCCATGCATGTCATTTTAGATGGACACTTGCACATTATCCCAACATGAGAGTGTTTTAACCTCAAAGGCTTATGATTTTCGATTCTAAATCCCTATAAATCACATCTAGCCTATTTATCACATTTAGCGACCTAGTCCTTTGAACATGTATTCTTGAGAATCAATATCATTGCTATGCCTTCTCTATCCAACTTTCTAAGTATTTTCGTTGCAATACCTTGGATCAAGCTAGCAAACACTTTTTTAAAAAAAATATCATCATGAAAAACTTAGACCATTTGAACGCTCTTTGGTGACTTGAGTTCTCTAATATAGTGCCGTGTTCATGTTTGATTCCCGCACATTCCATACACTTTTTGAACATATTGTCAAGTTTTAAGTGTGGAGTCAAAAGAGGGCGAAAAATAGGCCCCAAAAAAAATGTTTGCGGTCAAAGAGGGCAAAGCCCCGACTAAAAACTTTCTCAATGATCACGAGAAGTTTTGCTCAAAACATACAAATGCCGGGGGTTAGGGAGGTAAGTCCCCCCTCGAAAGCATTTGTAGGCCAAAGGCCGTTTCAAAAAGAAATAAGAAGCACTTAAAACTTGACTCTATGTTTTTCATCCATTCTTCACTTGTGCGGGATTCGTCATTTTCATTGTGTGCTTGTTAGAATAACTCTTGAACGACCCATGTGCTAGCACGAGAGCTATCATTTGGTCTATGCTTGTTTAGTAAGAAACTCTAGTGTCGAACTCCTCTTCCCTTATGGATTATGGCTTAAGCGCCTAAAACTTGGGAATGAGTTCCTTATCGCGAGCCCTTGGACTAGCCCTAGCTAGCATAGGTGAGCGGTTGACACTCTATTGTGCGAGCTACAAGCCTTGCCTCTATTGTGTTGCCTTGAAAATGAGTAGAATTTTGGATGAGACATTTCATAGCCCTAGTATTGATAATCTTGATTGCATGTCCTCAAAGGTACTCAAAAGGTTGAAAAAGTTCTTTTAATGATATTGTGATCATAGTTCTAGTTTGGGGTGTGGGATTGGTTTTGAAAAATCGTAGCCTTGGTTGAGCACTCTTGCATTCACTCTTATGGGATATGTGCATTAGGGATTTGTGAGTATTCCCTTTTCTGAAAACTCTCACGAGACTATAACTCGTCCACTAGGGTAGCCTAGGGGTTTAAAGGCTTAATGCATACGCTAAATGCATTCGTAACGCCTACGAAAAGGAGCTAGTTAGATTGTACATACTTTTCATTTTTCTTTCAATAACATGTTTAGAAATAATGATCGAGACCTTGTGAAATCTAGTGAGGCAAATGAACGAAAAACATAGCACCACTAGTATTTCGTCATTTGCATAACCTTGGCATATTTGCATACTTTGTTCGGGACGAACAAAGCTTAAGTGTGGAGTGTTGATAAGTCGAGTTTTCGACTTATTAATACCCGATTATCACTATAGTTTTTGTTCATTTCCGGCGATAATTTGATGTCATTTGATCTCTTTTGCTACGTTTCAGGTGCATATCAAGATATCTCAGTGCCAAAGTCAAAATAAGAGAACTCGGGAGAAATCGGAGTTTTTGGAGCGAAAAATTGCATGAGGCATTTCAGCCGACCGGCTGGGAATTCCCCTGCATCCAGCCGACCGGCTGGATCATTGCTAGGAAGCATCAACTCAATCGGCTGATTTGAGCCGGTCGACTCACAACTCAGTCGACCGGCTGAGTGATCCATCCATTGCTCAATGTCAATCGGCCAGTTTCAGCCGACCGACTGAAGATCCAGTCGACCGGCTGAAATAATCATCAATTGCCATATCAGTCGGCAGAGCTGAATCGACCGGCTTAACTGTGAGCTGACCGACTTGATCCTGCGTTCCAATTTCAAAGCAATCGGCCGAGTTGAGTCGACCGACTGAGCGCTGAGCCGACCGACTGACCAATTCCCCTGCACTTTCCATTGAGTCGGCCAAACTCAGCCGACCAGCTGGATCGGGACACCATCTCAGCCGACCGGCTGAGATCTGTTACTTACTCCTTTCTACCCGAGGCTATAAATAGAAAGTGTCAATTTTTGACCTAGGGATCTGCGATTTTGGGGGAAAAAGACAAGCAAAAGAGGTCAAATCAAGGTCATCAACTACAACCTAATCAAGGAGGAACCAAGATCAAGGGAGTTCATTAGGACTAATCATCCTACTCTTTCCCTCTTCTTTTCTCCTAGATTTCTTTGTAAAAACCCATACATCATGTTGTCTTACATGATGTGTGAGTAGTTCCCCTTGTGTTTTGAGGGTTCTATGAACCTCCTTGGTACTCAATGATCATTGTAAACACATCTATTTGGATTTATTGAAGTTGATTTCATTTTACTATGATCTTCATGTTAGACATGCCTCTAAGTGTTTGATAAAATGCCTAAGTGATATGTTTGTGTTAGAACTTTGACCTAAGTCTTGAGAAAGCTTAGTGATGGTTTGGATATAGTAAAATTGAACTTAACCTACATTTATGAGAGTAAATGCATGGTGAGAGGTGAACTAGAACTTATGCATATAGTATTTATGAGAGTAAACGCTATATAGTGGATCAATACTCTTTAATTAGTGAGATCCTAACTAAGATGGCTTGACTAGGATTAGACATGCATGGTTTGTCTAATTTTAGTCTAAGCTAGGTTTAAAACCTATCAACTCATAATTAATTGAACTCTTGTATGCATGATCATTGGGAAATTGCCAAGGAGGGGATTAATCCCTCGAAACTCCTCTTTAATTGAATTTAAATCCCTAAAAACCATTTCATACTTGCTTTAATCATTGATAACCAAAACCACTCTTGAATTTTAGGAATTAGCCGAGTAAGAAAATTTGATAGATCTAGCGCGTAATCCGTTTGCTCCCTTGGGTTCGACACCGGTCTTACCGGTCGATTATAAATTGTTTTTGACCGTATCCAAAAATACACACGTCACGTTCTTCGTCACACCGCCCGACATCGGAACGAATCGCAACTGCGCAATGCACCACAAACATCCAAACAAATCGAACATTGAAGTTCTAAAACTTTTGACACCAAAACTTCCTCGTTTAGCAGACGGACCTCCACAAAATAAAACTTTGTCTAAAACTTTTGACATAAAAATCCCGCGTTAAGCGAAATTTTTGTCCAAACGTCCGAAATCCCGCTCAAAATGAATAACATTTTTCCATCAAAATTCCGTCATTATTCCACCATATCAGCTTTAAAATACCGTCATTAATCCGTCAATATACCGTTAGTGAATTTTTAAAATATTAATTCTTTTCCAAACGTACGTAATTCCTCTCAAAATGGAAACATGACTGTTTAGCAACAGAACTTTAGACAGCATTTGGCTACAGGCGCTGTCTAAAGTCGCTGTTTGGCAACATACCATTAGACAACGCTTTTTAACAAAAGCGCTGTCTAAAGTCCACATTAGACGGTGCTTGTAATCAACGCTGTCTAAAGTGAACTTTAGCCAGCGCTTGTAACCAAACGCTGGCTAAAGTTGACGTTAGCTAGCGTTTGGTTACAAGCGTTGTCTAATGGTCTGTTCTTAAAAATGATTAAAAAATGATTGCGTCTTCTTTTAAAAATGATTAAAAATTGTGGCAAATTAAAAATGTTTTTTTGGAAGATGGAATAGTGACGGAAATGAGACGGAAAAAATGAAAAATATTTCTACCATTTCCAGGTGACGGAATGGTGATGGAATATGGAGGGAATTGGGCTACAGTCTACACCGACTGAAATTCGACGGAATGTACGCGTTGTTAAAAGTTCAAATAAGACAATTTAATTTTTTTATCATATAGAATCATCGTCAATTAGTTTTCGTCAATATTCCATCAAATTTCCGTCAATGTTGACGAAAATGTGATGGAATATTGATGGAATTTTTAAAAAAATTCAATGAAAGGTAACTAAAAATAAATATTACAAATTTATGTGTTGGGTGACGG